>CM021101.1:745481042-745761615 GCA_007115665.2 Sequoiadendron giganteum | reverse complement strand
AGTGGGAGAAAGATAGAGTGGGAGGGAGAGGGGGAGAGTGGGAGAAAGAGAGAGTGGGAGAGAAAGAGGGAGATAGGGAGGGAGAGGGAGAGGGGGAGAAATAGATAGTGGGAGAGATGGAGATAGAGAGGGAGGGAGAGAGGGGGATAGTGGGAGAAAGAGAGAGTGGGAGAGTGGGAGAAGGGGAGAGTGGGAGAAAAAGAGAGTGGGAGAGTGGGAGAAATATAGAGTGGGAAGGAGAGAGGGGGAGAGTGGGAGAGAAAGAGGGATAGAGAGGGACAGAGGGACAGAGAGGGACAGAGGGACAGAGGGAGAGATGGAGATATAGAGGGAGGGAGAGACTGACTGAGAGAGAGAGAGAGGGTAGAGGGTTAAGAGTTAAGGGTTTAAATGGTTAAGAGATAGAGGGTAGATGGAGATAGTGGGAGAGATGGATACCCCTATACCCTCTTAATCCCTCAACCCTCAACCCTTAAACCCGAATCCCTCAACCCCTATACCCTCTTAATCCCTCAACCCTTAAACCCTAATCCATCAACCCCTATATCCCCTTAATCCCTCAACCCTCAACCCTCAACCCTTAAACCCTAATCCCTCAACCCCTATACCCTCTTAATCCCTCAACCCTCAAACTTCAATCTTTAAACCCTAATCCCTCAACCCCTATACCCTCTTAATTCCTCAACCCTCAACCCTTATCCCTCAACCCTCAACCCTTCAACCCTAATCCCTCAAACCCTATCCCGCAACCTCTATACCCTCTTAATACCTCAACCCTCAACCCTCAACCCTAAAACCCTTAAACACTCAACCCTACACCCTTGACCCTCAACCCTCAACCCTTAAACCCTAAACTCTTAAACCCTCTACCCTCTACCTTCTACCCTCAACCCAATACTCTCTACCCTAAACCCTAATTTATCAACCCTAATCCCTCAACCCTTACACCATTAAATCCAAGAAAACTCTCTACCCTAATCTCTAAACCCTCAACCCTTAATCTCTCAATCCCTATAACCTCTACCCTATATATTGGACCCTCAACCCTCAACCCTATACCCTCAACCCTCAACCTTAAACCCTCAATCTTCAACCCTCAACCCTTAAACCCTCTACCCTCTACCCTCTACCCTCTACCCTATACATTAAACCCTATCAATTCTCAACCCTCAACCCTTAATCCCTCAACCCTCAATCCTTAAACCCTATACCCTCTACCCCTTACATTGGACCCTGAACCTAATCCTTCAACCATATACCCTCAAACCTATACCCTAAATCCCTCTACCCTCAACCAAGTAAACTCTTAACCCTAAACCCTTCAACCCTAAAAACCCTTAAACCTTAAACCTTCTACCCTATACCCTCAACCAAATACCCTCTACCATCGACCCTATTCCCTCAACCCTCAAACCTTAAACCCTAATACCCTAGAAACCATCAACCCTATAGGTCCTCCACCCTAATCCCTCAACCCTATATCCTCAACTCCTATCACTTTCTCTCTATCTATACATATCACCTCTCCCTCCCTCCCTCCCTCCTACCCTCTCTAATTGTCTCTATCTGCCATCTCCCTCTTTCTACATACCTCTCGTTCAATCAATCCCTACCACCCTTTGTCGCTCCCTCTATCCATCTCTCTCTATGTCCCTCCCACTCTCTCCCACTCCCTCTCTCTCCCTCTCTCTCATGTCTCTCCTTCCCACCCCCCTCTCTCTTAGGTCTCTCCCTCTGGCAACCTACCTAGGTAAATCTCTCTTTGTCTCTCTCCCCTCTCTCTATCTATCCCTCCCACCCTACCTAGATAAGTCCCTCTCACTCCACCCCCTCTTTCTCTATCCCTATTAGGTCACTCCCTCTCTCAGGTCTCTCATTCACACTCCCTCTCTCTCCCACTCCCTCTCTCTCTTACACTCTCTCTCTTTCACACTCCATCTCACTACCTATCTCTCAAGTCTCTCCCTCTCACCCCCCTCACACTCTCAAGTCTCTCCCTTTGACACCCTACCTACATAACTCTCTTTTTCTCTTTATCTCTCTCTCCCCCCTCTCTCTCAATTTCTCTCTCCCTCCCTCTATCCCTCCCTCCCTACCTAGCTAAGTCCCTCTCACTCCAACCCCTTCTCTCCCACTCCCTCTCTCTTAAACTCTCACTTCCACCCCCTCTCCATCTCTCCAGACTCTCTCTCTCTAAATTCTCCCTCCCTCTAAAGACATATGTAAATACATACATACAAGCATAATACATATGTACATATAATCCTTCATCCATACAACCATACATACATACATGTGTATATACAATCTTACATACATACATACAATATATATGCATTGATACATATAGGCATACGTACATACATACAAGCATGCATACATGGCATACAAGCATACATGTACATACAAACATACAAATATATCAGCATACATTCAATATATTGGCATTTAACATAAAGGAGGACATAACGCGAGAGCATTATAACGTGCTTGCATTATGTCTTAGTTGAAATGTTTCCCGCATAAGCAAAAACAATGTCAAAACTGAAATATAACGTGAGTGCATTATAACACGAGCGCGTTATAGTGCGCTCGCGTTATATCTTGCTTTGGGAATTCCCAAGCCTTAGGCTTGGTATTTGCCTTGGAATACAAACCCGAAGGCTTGGAAGGCATTCCCAACGACTAGAGACGTGTTTTTAAAAAATTTACCATATTTCACATAATCGAGTTCGTGCTCACCATCAGGATTGCACGTGGTTCAATATCAAAAAAATTGAACACATGGGTAATGTTGGGTTCTCTCTTAGCTATCCAATGATGTAATTTTTTTCACTTTCTGAAAATGTTAAGCCTTTCATCCATAATTTATTTTATTTGTATGTCTTTTTTTTGCCAAAAAGCAGTGTTTGGCATTTTTTTAATTATAAACTAACCATTCATCGAATTTTCAAATAAATTACATTTTTAGAAACTAGACTCCATTCTACAAATTTAAAAAAATAAATAAAAATAAATTCAATTAGTTTCCAAAATTTGTAGGGGTAGTACGGCCAAAATTATGTTTTTCAGGAAATGTCCACTTCGAAAATTAGTAAAAAAACAAATATTCATTAAAAAATTATCAGAAAAATCGTGCATCAACTAAATACTATTAATTAACTTCTGACTATTGCGATTTTAAAAATACTAAAAAAAAAGTTCACCGTATGAGGGTCGTACAAGAGTTGCTATGTTATGTTTTTTCTGACAAAAACAACACCAATTTGTGTACGTCCCTCTTTTGAACCCCTTAATCTCAACCATTTTAAAAATAAATTAGTAGTTTAGAAAGTAGACTCGGAGCACTTCGATCCTTGTTTTTGTTCCATCTCAAAATTTTGAGTGTAACTATCCTTAATTTCATGTCCAAGGTCAGTATTTTTTGATTTCAGAAAAAAGTTGTCCACTTAAGTCTCCTTTTTGGAAACCATCTTGGTGCACTTACCCGCTGGAAATCTTGTCATTGATGATGAATTCTTCACTGTTTAGCTAAAACAAAGAGCAATTAGCTAGAAGACAAAGTGCTACAGTGTTGGACACTAGAAGATGAAACAGGCTAGAAGACAAGAATATATTTTAAATTGTAATATATTTGGGGTAGGTGAAACCCTAATTTGTAGTGAATCTTGTCCACACAATGAGATTAAATCTTGGCCACTCATTTTATTTTTTGAGCACTATAAATAGGGGGTCTCCTCTCATTTTCAAAGAGAGAGTTGACTTGTTGTAAAGACATGCTGAAACTTTAATAGAAATTCATTTATTTTGGTGGATTCTTGAGTTTCATTCATGTTTCATGATTCTTCTCTTCATAGTTGTTAAATTTGAATAGATTTACTTTGTTGTTCTATGTGTTTTATATGCCTTAGTATCTTAGTTAATGTAGTTCACTAAAGCTAAAGAGTTATGTTGTGTTGATGCCCTTCCTTGTTCATGCTTTTTGTTGTTTGTTCATGATGAATAGCAGTCTAAAGCTAGTCTGAACATTCATATTGATTGTTTCACTTTAAACTTCATCTTTATTCATGTTTATGGTGAATGAATGGTTGAAAATTTGTAGACCTTAGAAGATAGCACCAGTTTCATGATACTGTAGATTAATTTGGTGAAGTGGAACTTGGTTTCAAGAAGGTTTTCCACTGTAGCGCTCTCCATTGTCACTATTCATTGGTAGTTTCAAGTCTGGGAACTCCTTCCTTCCCCTTCCCTTTTGACCTTTATTTGAAATAATAGTTTAAGAAAAGTTCAGACATCATTGTAAAGCCAAATTTGATGATAAAAGTGGAGTCCAGACTGTTGTTTTGAACTTGCAGCAAATGCACATCAATTCCAACTATTAAGAACTACATTCAAAGAACCAATTTCTCTCCAACTTAACACACGTAAGGTTGCCTTGTGATTACTAGAAAAATCACATAAAATCAACTGAGACATTCCAAGCATTGGCATGACCTGACACCCGAGAGACCTTGGGGTAGTAATTTGTAACTTTTTTGCATATTTCTACCTTTCAAGAGAGGTAGCATACTTGTGTGCTACCTGTGTTGAGAAGGTGCAAAAACACCCATCAACAGCATACACTAAACAAAACTTTCACGGAGTCTCCAAAGCTTTCACTATTGGACAGTGACCCAACTAAAGCTTAATTCCACAATGCCTATGGAACCTTTCAACTATGCTACTAGGGGTCACAGGTTGGGTCGCAAGGCTAAACACCTCACAACACTCACACCTACAATGCTCCTAGGATATGAGGAAAGGACCCTTCAACACCGCTAAATGGAACCAAAATGGTTCACGTCGGATTCACCAAAATGTAAGGTAGAGGACCAACCACACCAAGGCTCCAAGTCATGGAGATCTAAGAGAAAAGAGCTGCCCTATCCTACCTCAAGCTAATGGGTGTCTAGGATAAGAATTGAGAATGAAGAGCACTCTCAAGTGCTTTTGTCACTCTACATATCCGAAAAACTTGAATAGGGATAGACAAGTCAGTCTCTGGAATTCAAACTACACCTTATATAGCTCTCTGCCCGAGGAGGATAGTGTAGGTCTAGGACAATAGCATGGTGCATTGGCATCTCTCTGGAGCACTGGCATCCGTACAGCCAAAAAGAGTGAAATATAGTGCAAAATACCATAAAAACCTACTAACTCCCTATCTGACAAATTTTAATGGAATACATAGAACTATGTGGTACAAGAAATAGCTATGTAAATGATAAAGAATGTAGATGAAGATAAGGGTGATGAATATAAACTCACTAAAGCTCCAGTTCACCAACGAGCTCCATGCGCACGTTCACCTACACACAACCAAGAGAAGGAAAAATGTTAGGTTGTATAGGGGTATGCCTCAGTCATACCCTCGATTTGGTGTTTCCACCTCCATGGACAATCAGGAAATCCACGAAGTAGAAAACACGATAAAGAAAATAGAAAGGAGAGTGTCGAACACTATAAAAGATACAACGCTACTCTATCAAATGACAATAAGAAAATAAAGTGAAGCAATACCACCTCTACCCAAAGACACTCAAGGCCAATGATGGGAGAATGCAAGGCAACGAGCTTGGAAAAGTGGACACAATCGTAGTTGATGAAGGGAGGTCTTGCAAGACTCCAAACTCGCAGCTTCTATGGTAGAACAACACGTACAAAGATGAATTTCACAGAGTAACAAGTTGTTGTAATGCTCAGCGGAGTTGTGAAAATGCTTAAGAGATCAAGTGAAGTTGTTGGAATTGTTAAGAAGATGAAGTAGAATGCTAAAGAGATGAAGTGATAGTGAAAATTATGCATTTGAAGGAAGATTAGGAGGGAAAGAGCCTTTTTTGAGTTGGTTGGTCAACACAAAGGCATTACGTTTCATGCCCAATGGAGAGTGCAACGTCCCTGCGGACTCTAGAGGCAGGAATTTGTTAGGGATGGCAACGTGCCACAAAAATTTTCGTGCACCGCACTCATGTCCCCAACAAATATTCCCCCACCGACACACGGGACAAATTCCAAGTGGATGGAAGGCAAGTGAGTGATGTGGAATTTTGCCTTCGGGTTTGATTTTCTAAGGTGGGGGATGCAAAAGGGGAATTTACACAAGGGGTGCAAATTCACTCCTATACATGATTTAATCTTTACATAGCCTGTTGGGATCCGTTGTTTATTAATGAAAAGGATAGTGCACATGCTTAAGGAGCCTCTCCCAAAAAAATTGGCGAGATTTGTATGGGAAGTCGTACAATAGGGGTACCTTGAGCATTAAATGTAGGAGTGGGGGAAACAACTATCTTTCATGGAGGCTTTCAAAATAAGGGGAGCCAAGGTGTGGACACTTGGGAGATTTTGAAAGGTTAGTAGCATAATGTATTGGTGGAACTTATTTAGTAAATAGGAAACAACTACAAAAAAGGGAAACTATATATGTACAAATAAAGTAGATAAATCAATTGAAGTGCCTCAAGTGGATTTTGTTCCAAAATCTCCAAGGCATTGCCCTCTTCATTGGCCAATTCAAACACATTTCCTTGGTGATCACTAATGATGTAGAAAGGTCCTCTCCATAACGAATCAAATTGTGAATGTTGACTTGGCCTCGCAACCCTCTCCTTGTACTTTAAAACCAAGTCTCTAGGCTTCAAGCCTAGGTCGTAAGCTTTCTTGTCGAGCAACCTTTTCACCACCTTCTAGAAGCTAACCATAGCATCACTCACCTATTCCCTTTCTTCTTGGAGGCTAATAAATTATGCCATCCAGACTTCCATAGCTCCATTCTCTTTGATTTCAAGAGCTTTTAATAGCTATAGAGCAGGGAATTATATTGAAATGGGCATCATTGCTTCCTTCCCATAGACTAACTCATATGAGGAAGTCTTTGATATTTTCTTGGGAGTGACCCGATCAGCCCATAGGGCTATGTGTAGATGCTTGTGCTACTCTCTCTATTGATCTAATACCCTTCTTTTGATTAACCTAAGGAGGTTTTTATTTCTTGATTTTGCTAACTCATTCCCTTGTGGGCAATAATTAGATGAATTTTTGAGGAAAATACCATTCCTAAGTGTAAATTTTAAGATCTTCAAATTGAGGAAGGCCCTTGCATTATCAGATACAATCATTTTTGGGGGGTTGAACCTTCCAACCAGTTCCTCTAGAAATTTGAGGATTACCTTTTTGGTTGCTTATTTTAAAGGAACTACTTCTATCCATCTTGAGAAACAATCTATGGCCATAAGTATCTACTTATGGCCCATGTTGGATGCATGATTGATCATCCCAATGAATTCCAATCCCCATTGTTTAAAATGGTCATCAGTCACTATCAAGTTCAAAGGCATAGTTGAATTATTTCGCTTTCCTACAAAGAATTAGCACTCCTAGCACTTTTTGACTACTTAAAAGCAATCTAAAATATAAGGTTTTCCAATAATATCATGTATGCATGATCTTAATGGTTGTTGTCTTCATCGAGAAATGTCCACCTAGCAGGTCAAAATGTACATCTTGTAGAATATTTTTGTCTTGTTGATCATTGACACATCTGAGGAGGATACTGTTGAAATTCCTTTTGAAAAGGACCCCTTGGAATAGTGTATAACTAGCTCCTTGTAGCCTGTAAAATCTTCTCTCATGCGTAGGGAGATTGTCTGGGTATTGGCCAATTTCCATGAGTTAGATCTTGTCGACAACCCATGACCCATCAATCTCATATTGATTCACCAAAACTATCTCTAGTGCATCATGCTCTTCTACTAGGATATCCATGCATTGTGCTAGATATTCACAAAGTCCCCTACCTTGAATTGTCTTGGATGGTCCAACTTTGATATCATATTCAAGGATCTTAGTGATCCAATTGGTCCTTTTATCTATTATTTCCCCTTCCATGATGTACTCCCTAATCCTAGGGTGTGATTCATATACCATTATCTTATTTCCTAACACTAAGTGCTTGAACTTGTTTAAGCTTTTAATAATGGCGAAGATTTATTTCTCAACAAAAGTGTACTTAGTTTCATACCCCTGTAAATTTTTGGAGTAGAACACGATGGGGTGTTCACCTTTTCCTTTATCCTCCTTTTGAGTTAACATTGCTACCAAGCCATGTTCACTTCCATAAACATACATGACAAAACCCTTAGAGAAATCAGGGTTGACTCGCATAGGAGTAGTGGAGATTGCATCTTTAATTTTACCAAATGTTATCCTTCCCTCAGTGGTCCACTTGAAAGCATGATATTTCTTTAACATGAGGGTGATGGGCCTCACTAAACCTACAAAGTCTAATATGAACCTACTCACGAAGTTAACCTTTTAAAGGAAAGATTTGACTCCCTTTTTGTTAATGGGAAGGGGTAAATCTTTGATGGCCTACACCCTCTCCAGATTAATGGAGATGCTTTCCTTGGATACCACATATCCTAGTAGCTTGCCTTGAGGTACTTTGAAGGAATATTTATTAGAGTTCATGGATATCCCAAACTCTTGAAATCTTTGAAAAATCTTCTCCAAGTGATCAAAGTAGTCATCCTTCTTCTTGGAGAACACTATGAAATCATTTAAGTAAATGAGGATTATTATATTGATCAAACCTTGAAAGGCTATATCCATGGCCCACTGGAAGGTAGCACCTGCATTGGAGAGGCCAAAAGGAATCTTCACATATGTGAAGGTTCCCCACTTTATGGTGAAAGTGGTCTTATGTTGATCTTCTTCCTTTAACCATACTTGGTTATAGCCAAAGAAACTATCGAGCAGGGAGAACATCTTTGAGCCCGTGACTGTTTGGAGGATTTTCTCCATAGAGGGGAGGGGGTAATGGTCTTTCAGGGATTCCTTGTTAAAATCATTGAAATCCATGCAGAGTCTAATCTCTCCATTCTTTTTCCTCACAAGAACCATATTAGACACCCACGTTGAATGCTTGATGAGGTATATGATCTTTCAATCTATCAGTCTCCTTAGCTCTTGAGCCATGAGGGACTCGACTTTCAAATTTACTAGTCTTTGCCTTTGTCGCATTGGCTTAGCTTGCTCAACCAAGTCTATGGTGTGTTGGATCACCCTGCATTCATACCCTTTAAGGTCATTTTAGGTCCAAGCTATGACCCCTTCATAATCATTACAAAAGGATATCAACCAATCTTTATCTTTCTAAGAAACTTCCTTCTCAATTTTCAAATTTATTTTGCCTCCTAGATCAAGCTTGGAGAAATCATTTGTATTTGCAACAAACTTCCTTTTGTCTCTCTTGGAATCATTGGAATCAAACATATTATTCAGTGTGATCAGTCCTTTTTGGAGTTTGTTAGACTTAAGTTGTATAATTTTATCTCCATAGGCCTCTTCAACTACAACTACTCTGCTAACTCGCATGAATGTTGGAGAAATATGGCAATTTGAGCATCACCTTAGAACACTTGTCAGTTTTGGTCATTATCTGAGATGGTAGTTCTAATAATAACCTACACCACATGTTCATTTGTTAGAAATTTGATCACTGGGTCAAACCGTGAACCAATCATAGCCATTGTGTTTTCCTTTATGTTATTTGATCTTGGAATAATTTTAATATTGAAAGCTTTAGAGCCTTCAATTAAATCCCACACCCGATGTTGGTAGGATCTCATGTATATGTTCTTTGTAGCTACAGTTCCTCTTACTTTTTTCACTACTAGTTTGAAATCCTTGAACACTTTTAGCTGCTTCACACCCATACGCTCAACAAGGCTTAGGCCATGGACCAAGGCCTCATATTCAACATCATTTTTTGTGCAAGTAAATTGGAAGCATAAATCCTTGAGGGTTTCCACTCATAAGGGAGACACAAGTCATATGCCAGCTCTGAAACTGGTCTTATATTTCACACCATCAAAGTGCGGAGTCCATAAACTAGACTCGACTTCAGGCTCTTCACTCTGATATTTTTTCTTTCTTATGATCTCAGTAATGACCTAGTCCTAG
Organism: Sequoiadendron giganteum; assembly: GCA_007115665.2. Classification (NCBI taxonomy): domain Eukaryota; kingdom Viridiplantae; phylum Streptophyta; class Pinopsida; order Cupressales; family Cupressaceae; genus Sequoiadendron; species Sequoiadendron giganteum. The sequence goes on along the minus strand of CM021101.1, from coordinate 745,751,613 downwards.
TCATGAATCAATACGTTCTAAGACTAGTGGCATCAAAGTTCTCAAATGGATCATTCTGCATAAACTCATTAATAAGGACCTCCTCCTTTGAGGTCATGTTGTCAGACATTACTTTTTCTTAAAGTATTTATATGCTTGATACATCTCCATCTTAGAGAAATATGTATGTGTAGCCTCAAAATTCATCATGGCATCATCAAAATATGCTTTGGGTGCAATGGTTGTGATAGCACCTTCATTTTCGAGACATATTTGGTCCTCAAGATCAAATGAGACTAATCCAAGGATAGGTATCTACCTATTTTGGATGTGAAATCCCTTGATAGACAAACTTTGAAGACTGGCGGAATGTCAATGACCACCACCTCTTGGAGCACTGTGATACTGTGGCAAGAATACAAAGTCCGAGGAAGAGCTTTGATGAACCCTATGGTCTAGACCTTTTTCCCATCTAACTGCATTACCCCTTTATCCAAAGGTTCATACTGAAGTTAAAGTGCATCCGTAATTTGTTTGGGCATCACCATAGTGCTTGCACCAAAATTAATCATGGAATTGTGCAAAAACTTATCTTCAATAATGAGAGTTAAATAAAAAGTGGTAGGTTTTGTTCTATTTACCCTTGCCTTGGTGTTGACGAACGCGGAAGAAACCTGAGGTTGCACACTCTCGTTGGCTTCTTTCCATTTGGTTTTCACTAGCTCAGCTGGTGGATTATTTTGCATAGGCTTCTCTTGATACGTAGGCCTTTTTTGATCCTCTAAAGCTTCCTACACTAGATATTTCTACTCATGGATTGATAGAACATCTCAGAGAGAAACATTGGTTGGATCCTTCTTCAGTTGCTCAACCGTGTTCAACAACCCTTGAGGCTGGACCTCACGCTTTTTTCTTATGTTCTACACTATATCACCCTATTTTTGTTATATCAATAGGTGATGGTTGGGGGTATGTATTTTTCTAGAAAGTTACCTTTGGTCTTGTGAAAACTTCTTGTTCTTTGATCGGCTTCCTTTTAGAGTGCATATAGTAGTTCGACTGGACTTGTGGAGCTCTTGTTATGGGGGGCTTGTTTTTGAACACATCATCGCCTTCCAACCATGAGAAAAACACGTGTTTCAGGGCTATTTCTTCTTCTTTCTCTATAGACATACCCTACACTTGAACCATCAGGACAACATTCTCGACACACAAGGATTGATATTTGTAAGAGGATACATCAAGAGCATTCCCTTAACTTATTTTCTCGACAACTCTCTATTATAAATTTCCTCTAGGGAAATTTTGGGGTGTGTGTGCGTCATTGCATGGAAAAAACCATGAGTTTGAGTCATCCGCCAGGTTATTTTAGCCCACAAATAGCTCCCTGTGTGGATTTGGTGGGATCGCTTGTAGAGGTGTATCAATTGGGATGATTTAATTTTCAAGTTGCACCTGGTGATTAGGCCTCTGCCCTCCCTGGTATTGGTTATGTTGATTGTGTTGATTCGGTGGACTGTCGCCTTAATAATTCTAAAAAGGGGGCTTTGAAGGCATGGTCTACTTCCTTTTGATATTTATTATCTCATTAGATAAATTATGCATGGTATTCTTCATATCATTCATCTCCACAACTAGTGATGATGAGGTGATCGTGCTTGTCTAAGTGACGAGATTCACATAAATGGAGGGTGTCGCTTGTGAAGTGTTGGGGACCTCCTCTTGTGGAGTCGTTGATAGTTTGACGAACATAGGCATTGACGACCATGGGGAAGATTTTTGACATCTATCAAGTTGTTCTCCACTCGGACAACTAACTCATAAGCGTCTGAAAATGTTCAGCCTCCAAGTGACTGGATCATCACTGCTATATCTGAGTTAAAGGCTTTGAGATAGAAAAATATAGTCATGTTCATGAGTGGGTGGGCCACAACCAAAATTATCTGCCAAGTTTTATGGAACCTAGTATTAAAATCTATAATAGACTCTTGTAGGGATCTTTTGATAATAATTGGTTGTTGAAAGAGCAATGACCGATCTCCCTTCTCATTGAACCGATTGAAGAATGCATCTCCAAGCTGGTCCCATTTAGCAATGGAGTTGTTTTCCAAGGATCTGTAATAGTCAAGAGCTTACCCTTTAAAAGAGGTAGCAGCCTTAAAGCTACATTATGTTACGTAACATGATGCACTGTGCAGACATTTTTTACATCTTTAAAATGTTTTGCAATGCTTTTAAAATCCTCCCCTATGAATTTTGAGAGTGCCTTAAAGGAATTAGTAGGAATAGAATCCCAAGTAGCCAAGGCTACTAGCGGAATAAGTGGGTTGCCACTATTCCATGCAACAAAATTTTTGGGTGGTTTTGGAGTAGCCATTTGCAGTGGTTGTTGCATTGTGCTTGACCTTATAGCCCTTTGGTGAGTCCCAACCACAAGAGGTGGTAGAAATAAACCTAGATTTTGTGCTACAAATGACCTTGTAATAGGCCTTTGGCTCATAAACTCTAAATTTTAATCGGGTTTGAAAATGTCCCACCAAGCATGTCAAAAAAGGAACTATTGATGCTTAAAACTCTCACTTCTAGGCAAACAACGTCCTATGGGAAGTTTCATAGATATGGGACTTAATTTTTGTTGTCTGAGAAATGACCTCTAAGATTTTAGAAGTTGGCTCTTCGATTGCTTTGAGAGGAAAAGGGGAGAGAGAAGGAAAGAAAAAATAAAATAAAACTAAGGCAATACACCAAAAACACCCTTGGTACTCACTACTAGTTTACATAATATAGATCAAAACATTCAAAACATCATAGACAATTGAAATGGATCTTGCATAATTCAAAGTCTATAACATTTATGAAAGCTTATATTATAAAAGCAAGGAATCAGAAATAATAGACAAATATTAAGTTCACACGGTTTGGCATAGAACACCACATCCTCTTCATTGTTGGGGGAGAATTGATTACAAAGTCCCAAAGGTACAATACAAAATATTTAATCCTTCCCATGAGGGGCACCTGTTAAGGCCTTTGAAATGAAAACAATAAATTGTTGCTATTTCTATTCTAGAACAAAAGCTACAATCTATTCTCTCTAGAAAATAGTTAATAGAAATCTTGTCGAGAGAGGAACTAAAGTTGGAATCAAAATTGAACTAACAGAACCCCCTGAATCCTAAAGACTAGACCCCTTACAATGATAACATCTCTAAATAAATAAGCCCTACTGCTCTGCATGGATGAGAATCTCAAGGCCAAGAAAACTTGACACTTGGAGCCTCGAAGACACCTATTGTCTCACGCGTGTTTTTCATCATGAAATCTCAGCAACAAAATCAAATCATGGAATATTTTAATGCCACCATATGTGATCTGCAGATCTTTGGCATGGTGTTACCTTAATGCTCAGTGGCCTTCAAATTTTTATGTGTTCTTCGTCTGGCCTATTGTGGCGGCTTTGACCAATGGTGCATCCTTTTCCTACAAAGAGAATTCTTTCACTCTTTAAGACCTGCGGTGATGCCACGTGGGAATTAGTGTTCATACCTTGAAACTGTCTACATTAATATATCGGTAGTGCTAGCACCACCACGTGGCACCATGGTGCTGCCCTAAAAGAAAGTTGGGCGATGTTTTCAATGGGTGAGCATGGGAGTGTCATGTGTCTACAATGAGGCAACTTTTTCATTAAGTGAAATATGCCAAAGCTACAAAATAAAAAAGAGACTAGAGTTGGATGCTTGACTTATAGCTGCACCCAACTAAGTGATAAGCCACATATTCCTCAAAAGAGTGAATTTAATCCACACCTTTTGAAAATGGTCCCAAAGTCCTTTCAGGGAAAGGATATTTTTATTTCTTTTCCAATTTTCAACTTTTTTGGATTTTAAAATATTTAAATTTTTTTAAATATATGTTTTTTGTATTTTTTGAAAATAATTATTTTTAAATTGTATTTTGGAAAATATATATATAGTAAGTGCTACCAAAGGGGTAGCTCCCTCTATTGATCCAAAAAGAAAATTACAGCAGCCATATGGAATCAATGATATAGATAACCAACACCCTATAGACATCTACCAGCCTAGCTAGAACATTTTTTTCAATCAGATGAGGGTTGGCCTCAATGAACTGCATGAAGTCACTGATGTTGCACTTTTGCTTCATGCCTTTCCTAAACAGTTTCCAGGCCTTATGTAGTTTCATCTTTTTGTTCTCCTAGTTGAGACTCAGCACACCCACCGTGAGCCCGTATTCTGGCTCAATAGAGACATTTCGATGGATGCACATATCACCAAGTAAGTCTCCTCTCTCTTGTATCTCAACACAGCCCGCATGCCCCACAATCTTTCCCCCAACACCTGGATATAATTTTTGTAGAACCTTTCAAGGACCAGGTCATCGTGAGTATGGGGTCCACTCCAGAACTCTTCATCGACCACCTTTCGGATCGCTTCGACTTCCTTCACTTGTGCCTGCAGGAACAGGAAACGGATATGCTCATTAATCATTTCCAAACACCCCACTTTGCTCTCGCCCAAACACCTGCAAGAAACACTCAAATGTGATGCCATGTTTGCTTTGATCAAGTAAGCGCCACCACCTCTATATATAGACCTCGCCAAGCACGGCTCAACGAACGAGAGTTCAAAAATGGATTCTAGATCTTCTATAGCTTAGAACCCAGCAGAGAAAAGATGACACGACCACTTACAGGTCACCAATTGTCCCCATCCATGCCTACAATCCTATCCTGGAAAGAGCACTCGCGTCAAATTGTTACGATTTCTTCATGTGAATCCTACACCATCAAAACCCCATGCAGCCAGTACCCGACCTCATTCCACCAACAAGACATCATTTCCCATTGTCGTCGCTTGACCGAGAAAGTAGTGGCTACCTAAGGCTGTCGATCTCAGCCTCTGTGCCATCCTTTTTTGCCAAGTCTGTCAGTGCGCCAGGTAATTTTGTACCATCAAAAATTACCTCCAGATCATCTTGTTCAACACCCCGATTTGCCAGCTAATCTTCCATTCCATTGGCTTCCCTGTACATGTTCTTTAACGTGAAACCATCTAACTTCTCCAAGTCCTCTCATATTTTAGATATCCACATTTTTAGTTTCCAATTTCGTAAGCACCTTTTCGATATTGCGTTTATGCAAACCTGCTTATCCCCTTTGATCTCAATCATTTTTATACCCTTTGTGAGACAAATCCTCACCCCGCGTGCCAAGGATTTGAATTCAACTTTTTTGTTTGTTTCCACCCCAAGCCTTCTAGATAACACCCAAATCCAGCATATGTGGCCATCACATATTACGCAACTAGCCCTCGACCTGCCCGAGTTCCCTTTTGAGGAATCGTCAAAGTTTAACTTGTGATAGCCAGCCCCAGGCAGAGACCATCTGATAGACCCCCTTTGCTTGAATTTTTTCGTAGCCAATACACCAGGAGGCTTCAAAGACGACCAAATCTTTTGGAGGTTATTATCCGAGTGTGAAAAGCATGAAGCCTTGTTAAGATGCTTGTTTGAATTCGACACCTCTACGATGCCATTTTCTGTCTTCTTGATGACTTCAGATACCAAGAGACATGAGTCATTGAAAATTCGTCTGATGCACTCTTTCCACAAATTCTAGACCAAGAGTGAAGGCGCCACCACCTAGGCCTTGCCTAGACATTTGACCTTTTTTCTGAATCGGCCACCCACACAGGAATTTTAGTAAATCTTGTTGTCTTGGCATGGACCATCCCAGAGCACCCATTAGCCAATCCCAACATTTAGAGGAGAACGAGAATTTTGATTAAAGATGATTGGCATATTCGCAATCCTTCTGGCATAAAACGTAATTATATTTTTTGTATTTTTGGAAGAAAAAAAATATTTTATTTTTTTTGTATTTTTTTAAATATTTAAAACCTAAGACCTACACACAAACACAAAGAAAAAAAAACAAACAAATATTGAAAGAACTCCCACACCTAAGACTAAAATCACAATAATTGAATGAAAATAAACAAAGAGGGAAAAAAGACAAGAGCAGGGATCGAGATTGCGGGAGGAAAACAAATTTTGGAACCAAAACGAGAAAGGTCCAAAATCCTTTTGGAACTCCAAACTCTAATCGTCTTTGGGAAATGAGAGAAGAAAATGAGGATGTAGATAAGAAAGCGAATCAGATTTTGGCCCACCCTAAGATGAAATCTCAAAGTGCAAAAGTTGATTTGAATCTCAACACCTAGCAAGGAGAGGATGAGTTGGGATCAAAAATCCAAGAGGAACTCAGAATTTTGGGTAAAAGTATAAACTTCTTCTAGAGTTCCAAAACCCAACAAAGAAGAGATGAGTAGTACTAGGATGGGTGACTTCTTAGGAAGGCCCAGTGCTTCACTTAGATTTAATGAGTTTGACTCGTAAAACTACACAGTTGAATCCTGATAGCAATATCATAAAGAAGAGATGAGTGGGGATCAAAGATTTGGGAGGAACTCAAACTTTTGGGAAAATTTTGAAATTCCTTCCGGAGTTATGAAACTCAACAAAGAAGACCAAAAATTACCCATGGAAGCAAAAACCCTTGAGACCAAACAACGAAATGAAAAAGAAAGGAGAGAGTGGAGATTGAGATCATGGGAGGAATACATACATTGAGATAAAATATGAATATCCCTCTAGGACTTGCGACTCTATTGGGAAGCGAAAAGAACAAGAACACGAATAGGGCCCAGAAAGAACCTATAAAATCGGGATCCTAGGGTTTTTGAGAACTTTGGGCCAAGACCAAAAAAGGAGAAAAATGCAAGGTAGAAGATCAAAAATGAAAATGAAGAGAAAGGAGAAAATACCAAAGAGGAAAAGAAAGAAAAAAACATAAAAAAATAAAACGACAACCAAAGGATAAAAAAGGGAGCCCTCGGCTTAAAGATGCAAAAATTTGGGGTGTATGTAGGGCATAACACTCCATAGATAACTTTATCCCCTACAAAATAAGAATACACAATTGTCTACAAGTTGCTATGTTGAGACTCTCTAACACTGAGTTTACATACTTACTCTAGCCTAACCAAATTTGTATGCTAGCTTTGTCTCTTCTTATCTTCATCCCCAAGATGTACCTAGCTACCCTAAATCTTTCATTTCAAAACTATGTTGAGAGTTGATACCTTAAATTAGAAATAAAATTCTTACCATTCCCAAAGATAACATATTGTCAATGTACAAGGAAATAATATGAATGTGATCACTATCAATCTTGTAATAAACACAATGATCAAATTTTGATCTCATAAATCCCAAACTCAACACAAAGACATCAAACTTTTAGTACCACATCTTAGGAGACTTCTTCAAACCATACAAATAATTTTTCAACTTGCAAACAAAATATTGTTTACCTTTCTTAATGTAGTGATTAGATTATGATATATAAATTTCTTTGCCCAAATTACCATGAAGGAAATTTATCTTCACATCCATTTTCTCAACTTCAAGATCATATGCTACAATAAGTGACAATAAAAATATAATGGATTCCAGCTTTGCAACAGGAGAGAATATATCACCATAATCAATTCCCTCCACCTAGTAATAACCCTTCATGACCAACCTTGCCTTTTGTATCTCAACATTCCCATCAATACCAAATTTCTTCTTGAACACCCATTTACATCCAACTAGTTTATGTCCTTTAGGAAAAGGTACCAAATCCCATGTAATAAATTTTATTTTAATGTAACTATCTCTTCTTCCATGGCTTTTATTTATGAATCTATATCACTCATACCCATAGCCTCCTTCACAATTTTTGTCTCATTAGTGTTAGTAATCAAAGAAAAATATAACTAGAATCATTTAATGGATATTAAAAACTATGAGGTTATCACCTTATTCAAGTGGACCTCCCCAAAATTTGAGATTGAGGTTCTTCATCTTCTTCTTAACTTTCAAATCTACTAGAGCTCTCCTCATCATCAAGTCGATCATGGGCTTTCGGTTCAAATTTCTTGGGTGTAAGGGGAAGTTGAACCACACATTCTTTCTTTTCTTCTTTTGTAGGATACAAAAAAAAAATGTTTCATCTCTCTGAATATAACACTTCTACTATATAAAAATTTCTTAACCACAAGATCCCAAATATTGTACCATTTCACATTGATACCATAATTGATGAAGATATATTTAACTACCTTGTTCTCCAAGTTGGACCTTTCTCTCTCTTGGCACATGTGCATATTCCTCACAACCAAATACTTGAATGTGTATTAATGAGGAATTTTTCTTGACCACACCTCCATAAGTCTCTTCTCAATATGAGCTAATGTAGGAGACCTATTAATCAGGTAGTAGGTAGTGGCTACAAATTCAATCCAAAAAATATACTCTAGGTTAGCTTAACCTAGCATACTCCTATCCCTCCCCATCAACATCTTGTTCATCCTCTCTGTAAATCCATTTTGTTGAGGGGTGTATGGAGTTTTATTATGCCTCTGAGCAATCCCATTTTATTTAAAGAAATTTTCAAATGTTTTTGAACAAAACTTTCCACTATTATCAATCCTCAAACACTTAATCTTTGTACCAATCTAATTCTCTATAAAGTCTTTAAATTCTTTAAACTAAATAAAGACTTTAGATTTTATTTTGAGAAAATAAATCCATGTGCTTCTATTTTATCATCAATAAATGATACAAATAAACATATTAAAAAATTGAAGGAACATTAATATGGTCAAAAACATCAAAATATATAAGATCCAACACCCTAGAATATTTGTGAGAACTATAATAAAACTAAACATAGTTTTTATTTCCATATATGCAATGTGCGTGAAAATTAAACTCAAGATTACAATCATCTAACCCCTCAATGAGACTTTTATTTTTCAAGTTTCTAAGACCCTTCTCACCAATATGACCAAGTCTTTGGTGCCATAACATTGTCTTCTCTACAAGAAATTTTATTTTCAAAGAATGAGCACCCTTAGGTACCCATAAAGAATGACCATCAAAAGTAGATGTAACACACTTCTTTGTTGTTGGTTCTAATGGTGATGATAAAGAATAGAATAAGTATACATTGAATTGTGCATGCATCCATGAAATAGAATGCTTATCCAAGCACCCTTATCAAGCACCATAACTCTGTTAAATGTACAAGACAACTAAGAGAGGGGTGAATCGGCTGTACCTTAAAACTTCAAAACCATCACAAACATTAAGATCCACATCAATTCAATTAACCCTTAATATGTTAGAATGATTTATCATGAAAGAAGATAACAAAAATAGAATCAAAGCAACACCATGCACAATGAAACATCAAATTTATATGGAAAACCTAAGAAGGGAAAAATAACGGTGAGGATTAGCTCACAATATAATGTAATATCAACACTAAATACAATAGAGCTCACTACTAGAGGGCTTCCTACCCAAAAGAAAGAAAGGCTCGCTACTAGAGGGCTCACTGCCCAGAAGAAAAAAAGGCTCACTTCCAGAATAGAAAAGAAGATAGAGAAGAGTGTTACAATGAGAAATCCATCTCAATGCAACAAAAAATCCACCACAGCATCATCAACACCTTCGCAGTCTTACTGAAGAATTGTAGACACCTTCTGCTCACTGCATCTAGTAATCTAACACATGAAAGTTTGCACTACATTGCACAAATTCGCACCTTACAAGTCTGCAAATCACATTATTTGCATCTCTCACATCTATTTTATCATCCCTCAACAACTCAACACTTATTTATACCATCTTCAAACTTGAAAACATTCTCCAAGGTCGGCTATGCACCTCAACCATGTAAATTCAAATTAGGTCAATACCAAAACATTCCCACAGTGGAAAGGAATGAAGGAAAACCACAACACGCCTTAGCTAGGAACTAAATCCACTCATACACGCCATTCCATGCTTCCACAAACATCGAAGTAGCTTTGCAATTAGTGTAAACACCCAAGGTCAGCCAAACCTATGTTAACACCATTAACACTTAAGTACATGGTTCCTCAAATCCAAAGATGACTAGTAGACCACACACCACACTTGAACATGATCTAGAATATTCTACAAACACCCTAAAATCCAATAAATTCCTTCACAACAACTTTCACTTGAATAACATGTACACACCTAGTACATTTAGACAACTTTGTCATACATTGCAACTTAAGAAACTGACTTCTAAAGAATCAAACCTCAAAAAACTTCAACTAAAGAAAGATACAAACACTATCAATACCCTTCCAGATTCACAAGACCTAAAACCAATTCGTGGAGAAATGTGGAGCAAAAACATTTCTCCCAAACACCTCTATAATACACAATTCACACACTGGTGAACACAACTTTCTCTACACAATGATCCAACACACCAAATTCTGGATGCAACACCACTGAACACCTCCGATCAACATATCCAAACTGCACAAGTAGATCTTCAACCCAAAATAAATACGAAGCCAAACCAAAACACTGTTTTGCAACACGATTTCCTCTTTTTATTCAAATTTTCTCAAAAGCACTTGGAAACCAAGCACTAGAGACACATCCTCAACATCTTCAACACTTCATCACCACCAAGCCATACATCCATAGATAGAATCTTATCAAAGCAATACTAGAGGTTGACACCAGTAGCTTACTAATGACAACATAATGAAACTAGTCAAAGAATCATTAGAGACAACATCAACTCAATACCAACTGCACATCCTTACAACAAACTCCTCATATAGTTGACTCCAATGACAACACATAGGCTTGTTGACATCAATGACAACACCAACTGCACATACTTGTAACAATCTCCCCCTTTGTCATTGATGGCAACACATGATGTGAAAAACCATCAACAACAAACACAACAACTCTGATAAAAAATACTCTTGCTCCACACCAACTCTTATTTTACTTGAACTCCCCCTTACACAACTAGCTCATTACTCTCTCTCTTTGATAACTGACACTTTTATTTTTCATATTGTTCTCTCCCCCTTTGTGGCTTATCATTTTCACATGACTTTCTCCCCCTTTGGCATCAATGGTAAAGGCCAAAATGTTTGCATCACTCATTCTCCCTTTGACATCAATCATATTGTTCACCACTTCTCTGCAACTTCTTTTCCTTTATTGCTTTGCATACTCCCTCTTAGGAGTACACATCAAACTGAATCAATCAACTACCATTGTATAATGACAACACTCACTCAACCAATAATGTCACTGCCTACTCCCCCTGAGAGGTAGCCACCAACATCAGTCCAAACCAAGGAATGAATCTTGAGATCCATTGGACTAACTGGACTAATGCATCTTCTTATGCATCTAGTTCAAAGGAGGGGCAATAACCCCCAAATTCTCTCAGAGATACTCAAAAGTATCCTTAGGAAGAGCCTTAGTAAATATATTAGCAACTCGATCCTTTATAGGCACATATTCAAGCTTCACTTCATTCTCTACAACTTTCTCTCTCAAAAAGTGATACTAGATTGAGATATGCTTTGTCCTTGAATGCATCACCAGATTCTTTGAAATATTGATAGCACTTGTATTATCATAGAAGATAGAAATTGGTTCATCATATACCACTCTGATATCCTTTAATTTTTGCCTCATCCACAACACTTATGTGCAACAAGATGTTGATGCAATGTACTTTGCCTCTATAGTAGATAGAGACACAAAATCTTATTTCTTGCTTAGCCATGACACCAATCTACATCCAAGAAAGAATGCACCACCACTTGTACTTTTCCTGTCATCTACACAACCAACCCAATCTACATATGTGTATTCACTTAGAGTAAATTTGGTATCCATTGGATACCACAAGCCATGGTCTGGAGTTCCCTTCAAGTATTTGAATATCCTCTTCACTGCTATAACATGTGACTCTCTAAGATCTTCCTGAAAACTAGCCACAAGATAGACTGCATACATGATATCTGGTCTAGTAGTAGTTAGATATAACTGTCCTCCAACCATTGATCTATACTTGCTTTGATCAGCCTTAGGAAAATCATCATTCTTGCTTAGCTTGCCACCAGTAACCATAGGGGTACATATTGGGAAGCGTGAAGTTTTTTGGAAGTGACTTGTTGGCATTCCAATTTGTGGTGAGTGGTGCCTCTTGGTTAGGAAACCTCTTATGAAGGTTTGCCTTTGTTTTTAGATTGGTTTAGTGTGTTTGGACGTGGATTGGAGGTTGATGAATCCCTCATACTATCTTAGTGTGTTGTTGCAAGATAACACGATCGTGGTTTAGTAACTAATCATCATGTAGGGTTATTCTCTCTCTACCATTTGTTCATCATGGTGGATTTATCCCATGTTTGGTCAGTCTTCCATTTTTTCCACCTTGTTTATGCAATGGTTAAGTGCCTTGTTGTCTCTGGAATTGTGACATTGTGACATTTGTGTGCACATCGATTGTGCAAGTGTGACATGTCAATGTTGCATTATCAATGTTTTTATCCCTTTTTCAAAAAAAATTATTTCGTCAAGTTTTGTTATGAGCTTGTCAGCTCAAGGCATTACAGATAGATTTCCTAGACTTTCTCATGTTGTTTCACTCTAGATCTAGAGGTATCATTAATGTAGTAGTGATTTACAAGCTTGAGCAAAGTTCTTCCATAATGCTTGTACAAATTTCAACACATTTCCTAGTAGTTTTTACATGATTTAAAAAGTAAATCATGGTTTGTGGATGGTGGTGGAAAAGGGGTGATGGGTTTTCACACTCTATCTTATTTTATTCATCTTTAGGTTTCCTTAAGTAAGTTGGGTACTAGAATTATATATCTACATATATTGGTTACTTGTTCATGTAAAGGGTTACTCATTGAGCTAATTTTTAGGTTTGGTAAAATTTGTAGTTTATTCTAGGGCATCAAATCATGCACATATAAATTATAAATGAAGGGATGTGCTTTACAATAGTGTAGGAAGGATTTTGTATTATAAACATTTTGTAATTGATGTCTCTATGGTTGTTTATAGCAATTTAGGGGAATATGCTAATCGCAATTATTGTATTTTCTCTTGCCACATTTGTTGGCATGAATGTAATATGGGTTTGATGTGTGTGATAATACCTAATACATTGCAATGTAATATGGGTTTGATGTGTGTGTGATAGTTCTAGGATTGTGGCCCCACAGTTTTGGGACCTAACACCTTGTAGAAAATATTGTGTAGATAAGGCTTCATGCCACATTTATATAAAGAAAATCATACGAGTCCTCTAAAACTTCCATAGACTTATGACACTATTCCAAAATCAACTTGGTACCTACTAGTAAATGGATATTTATAGGATTACTATCATTCATGCTAGATTTTTTTAAAATAGTTTCAAGATACTCTAGTTTAACTATAAATTATTGCTAGTCTTAGCTCAATGGATATCAATACTAAGTAAGAACCTTATAGAACCTAGGTCTTTTATATCAAATCCACTAGATAACTAAGCCTTGAGTTCCCTTATTAATATCTTCATAATGATCATCATATAATTAACATAGTAAATGATGATTAAAACATGACTACCAACCTATTCATAGTACACATAGCACTCCTTGCAAAAATTGGTTCTAACACATGAAATAATATTTTGATAGCACATACACGATTATTACTTTAACCCATATAGAAACCTTTGATATGTTTTCTTCACCTTTGAATACTTTAGGTTGACTCATATATGTTTCATACTCTAAATATGTATGCAAGAATGTAAACTTCACATATTTCTACTTCACATCAAAATTAAATTTCATAGCTATAAATAGTAGTATCCTAACAAAATTCAAATTAGCTACTAGAGAAAATATCGCACTAAAGTCTATTCCCTCAACTTGAGTCTAACTCTCTTCCACCAACCATGCCTTTTACCTCTCTAATGTGCCATCTACTTAAACTTTTTTCTTGAATACCCACTTGTAGCCAACGGAATTTAGTCTATCACGTTGATCTTGACCAAGTCCCAAGTCTTACATTCCTACGATACTACCATCTCCTCTTTCATGGAATCTTTCCAAAGATTTTTATTCTTATGAGAGATTATCCTATAGAATTTGGTTCATCAAAAACACAAGTTAGAGGAAAAACACATTGAAAATCTAGTGGACTATACCTTTTAGTTGTTTTTCACTATGTTGCAGATCTTTTCATAGTTACCAATATAGATCCTATTTCATCTACATCCTATTCTTCTCTAGAATTTACACTAGATGTCCCCACATCCTATCCATGCACATTATCATGTACATTTATTTGTTTGTTTGTACATGCATATTACTATTCTAATTTGTGAAAAAAATGCACTTTATTGCTCTCCTTTACATTTGGTTGTTTATCCCTAAATAAGACTCTAAGTTCCCTAAATATGGCATCCCTTGAATAGAGAACCTTTAATGTCATTAGATTCTAAAAGCTTGTAGACTTCTACATTATCATCACACCCAATGAAAATGTACTTTTTTAGCCTTGAAGTCTAAAATAGACTATTTCTCCTTTGGCATATGAATAAATGCCTTGAAGTCTAAAATAGACCATTTCTCCTTTGGCATATGAATAAATATCTTCTAGTCAAATACTTTTAGTTGTGTTTCAATAGGATTATTACTTGTCCACATCTCATATAGTGTCTTCTCCTCAAGCGTAGAAGTAGGAGACTTATTTTTAAAGTAATAAGTAGTACTAACCAACTTAGCCCAAAACTATTGTCCTATACTAGCATTGCTCGCTAGGATTCTAGGTCAATCTAATAAAATTACATTTAACCTTATAGGCACTTGATTCTATTATGGTGTATAAGGTGTTGTGTTTTTCCTAGCAATAATAGTATGGTTACAAAATACCTCAAATGCTTTGGAGAAAAATCTTGCACCATTATTTGACATTAAAAATTTGGTCTTCTTATCAATCTAATTTTCTACAAGTACTTTAAACTCCTTAAACTTGTGAAATACTTAAAAAATTGTAAGAAAATACACCCAAGTAGTCTAGAATAATAATCTATAAAAGAGACCTAGTATTGGGACTTACCAATTAATAATAATCCATAGGACCAAAGACATCACTATAAATAACTTCTAATCTCTCCCTTGATATAATGCTTTGTGAAGTAAATCATGCCTTAAATTTATTTCCAAACACACTATGTCAAGAGAACTTAAACCAAATAAAACAATTTGAAAGACCACCATATTCTTCCTTTCCTAGATTTCTAGGATTTTTCTCCTAGGTTAAATAACATTAATTAAATATAAGTAATATGTATAAAAAGTCCATAATTATTTTTGTGCTAATTTTTTTGAATTGATGTTTCAGGTCATACCACGTGATCCCTCCTCAAGATTAAAAAAAAAAAATCATGTTGGAAAATTTGCAAGATTTAGTGATCATATAGGAAGGTTTAATAAAACAAGGTTAGAAGGGTCGACATGCAACAAGGATAAAAAAATCAACAATAAAAACAAAGAGAAATAAAACACAAGTAATATAATAACACCAAAGTGAAAGAGATTAAAGTATAAAACACGAGACAAGAAGCACAAACAAGGAAATAAAGTAATAATGAAAAATAACAAAACAATGAGCAAACAAAATAAAAGAAAAAATAGTAAAGATATAAATTGGTGAAGATAGAGAAATAAGAAAAATAAAGACATAAATAATGGTAATGAGTTAAAGAGAACCAAGAATGAAAAGAGAATGGGAGATAGATTAAACTAAAGAGTAAGAGAGAGAAAAGACAAAATGAATCCAACTAAGAAAGTAGGGAAAAAAACACGACTAAGAGAAAGCGGGAAGACTTAAAAATTGGACAAAAAACAAACCTAAGCAAACCTCAAGAATAACTAAGAACAAATACCTATATATTTATCGTCATGCAATAAATATACTATAGGGGAAAGAAAAGAGAACAAGGAGAGGATAAGAGAAAAAGGGTTAAAGGAAAGAAGACATGAGGACTAGGTCAAGGAGTAGGAACAAACTAAACAAAGAAAGAAAGAAGAAAGAGAGGAAGCAAGCAAATGACTATGAAAAATGGTAAAGGAAATAGATTTTTGCATAAAATAAACCATGGCTACAAATAAAATAACACAAAATAGTTTATTGATTTCTTGATTGATTTTCACATTACATATCATTGGCATATAAAGCCATTGGGTTCCCATCTAAACTACCAAAATAACCTACGAAAATAACTTTCCAAAAACTAAATATTAATTTATTTTATAATTTACTAACATTTATTTATTTATTACAATTTTAAAAATGTGTGTGGGCGGGAGAAAGTCTGCGACTGCTTCTGCTCTGCAACGAGCCGATGTTGGGATGGTAGTGTCTGTGGACGCGAAGTTGGTCGCGGCTGGGGTTCGTGTGCTTCCGGCTGGGGGTGTAGCTGGGGGTTCCTCCTCTGCTCCAGGTGCGTGCGATGGGGGCTCTGTCCTTGTTCCTGCTAACTTTGGCCTGTGTGAGAACTCCCCTATCTCAAACGGTGTTTCGTGCTCTGCAACGGCTCCGGTTGTGCCTGGTGCGGATGGATATGGTTGTGATGCGGTCCCCGGTCTTTCTCCCGCTGGGGGCTCCTCTACCCAGGTGCCTGTGGCTGAGCATGTTGGTGGGCTTGCGGGCTCTGCTCCTGCCCCTCGATTGGATCCTCCTGCTGCTACTATGGAGAAGGCTAGATCTTTTTTCTGATGCTGCTAGGGGGGGGTGCTCGACCTCCTTCTCATGTTTGTAGGTCTCTACCCTGTGACCGGGATTCCCCTGTGGTGGTTTGTGGTCCAGAGATCGTTGAAAATGAGGAATATTATTTGAAAACAGGTGTGGTCTGCAGATTCAATGGCCTATGGCCCTCCCTCCTGAATCTCCACGACTGGGTGACGGTTTCCTAGAAGCCTTTGGTTGTTGGGGAAATTGAGCTCTACCCTAGCGCTAGGGGCTTCTTTATTGCTACCTTTGCCTCCCCACTAAAGCGAAACAGTGTTCTGAACCGAGGGTGGATGTGGGGTATTCATTCTCTGTCCATCAGGCCCTGGTCTCGTTATTTCAACCCCCTTATGGAGTCGTTGAACACCAGACCTGTATGGGTCCGTCTGCCAAATCTTCCTCTCCAGTTTTGGGAGGAATCATGCTTCAAGGCCATTGGCAATACCATTGGTCGATTCTTAATGGTGGATTCTACAACTAGGGAGTTTGGGCATACTACAGTCGCTCGGTTGCTAGTTGATCTGGACATCTCCAAACCTCTCCATGGGGATGTTGTTTTACTGGTGGAGGACAGACCTTGGAAGCAACTCTTGGACTATGAGGGTCTCCCCTTTCGGTGTCGGAGATGTTTTTCTGTGGGTCATTTGGCCTCTGCCTATCCTCATGTCTGCCGCAAGGGCACTGCGACTTGGTGGAAGGATGCGCTCTTGGACCACCTCACGGTGGGCTCTCCTTCGGATACTTCTTCTGTGGGGGTTGAAGAACATGTTTATGCTCCTCACCCGGACATCCCTACTGTGGAACCACTTTTGGATCGATCTGTTGATGTTGTTAAGATTGTACCTGACCAAACTTCAGCTTCCGTTGTCGCTGCTCTGTCTGTTTCTGTCTGCCCTTTGTTGAACGCCTCTATTGTTCCTTTGGTTGACTCGATCTCTGTTGCTCCGCTGTCGTCTCCATTGTTGCTTGGTGGCTCCTCTATTGTGGTGTCTGGGGTGGAGCCGCTCCTCTCACCTTCCCCGTTGGTTCCTGATTCTGAGCCTCCCTAGTCGGTTATCCTACGGAAGAAGAAGGGACTCCCCCAATCTGTTGCTGCTTCTCGGCCCCGGATTCGTGGAGTCAGCCTTGACCCCTATGTTTCTGGGGTTGCTTAATTTCTTTGTTTTCTACAATTGTCAGTTAGTTGTTTCTAATTGTTCCTCTAGTTCAAGTTCTACTTGAACTATGTTTTCTTTTGGCCCTTTGGGCCCTATGTGAAGGGTACAGCACCCTATAAATGTTGCTTATCTTTTCAAAAACATTTATTTACTTATTATCTAATCTATGCTAAACTAAATACTAATGATGTAATATATTCCAACATTCCCCTTGTTACATCAAACCGAACAAAGAAAACACTACAAGGACTAAACTCAACAACCCTTCTAGAGACTTTGATGAGGCATCTTCATCAATTCTCCTCGCTCACCTAGGAAATGCCAAACTGACTCTATTAGTGGATCTCCTAACTATCAAACCTACAAAACATCTATACAACATAAGAGAACTTAAAATATTCCCATCCTCCTGCACAATGAGAGAACAACACACCTCTGAGAGTCCACATCTCCTCTGAGTGTATCAAAATCCCTCATCTAGTGTTGTATAATGAAAGCATAACTCCCCTCTAAGAGTTCACATCTCCTCCAAGTGTCTCAAAATCTCTCCTCCAATGTTGTGGGAACCAATCCCTCCTCTACTATACAAAATAACCTCAACCAATGTAGATACATTAACTGCACCCACAAGCAAGAAATGTCAAGAAAATCCAAGCCTCCCTTGCTCCATAAAGGGACATATTGAAATGGTGCTTCTCATGCAATGTATCATCTCTGAGTGAGAAGCTAGCTTGAGATGATAAAATCCACCTACCTTCGATGTCTTTACTAGCCAAATGCGCCATTATAATCTTTGGAAACTTTGTCAGGTGTAGTGTGAATAGCTCTAAGAGCACAATCGTTTGACAACATGATGTAATTGAATATTATCACAATTGAAGGTACCATATTCAACCAAAAATACACCTTTTATACAATATTATCCACCATATTCTTATAGCACCTTATTACTTCACTACAACTTATGACAATCACATTTATTTTAACACTTGTTTACTAATCACCTTATATCTCCAAAATAAAATACACACATAATAATATTAACTCAAAAAATAGATATATATGCACTTATAAACTTTTCACTTCCAAAAAATAAATACAACTCAAGATGTACCTTTCCCTGAACTCAACCAACAAAGAATAATCACATTGCCTACGAAGGTTGCAAGATGACATAAACTAATCTAAGTTGCCACAAATAAACCAAAGTAAACTTGATGCCTCTTGTATTCATCTTCATGCAAAAATTTAAACCACTTTCCAAACTCTATCTTCTATAGCAGCATAGAATAGTGCAAAGAGGAAGGAAAACTTATTGTTTACAAAGTTGGAAACTCTTGATGCCTCTTTTGATGAACCACCACTAATTAATATAATGAATGTTTCACTCTCCCTTTCACACATACAGATTTACATATGTATCTTCACACCTTTCACCTCCTTTATCCTTGTATTGAAATGTGAATAAGCGTACAAATGGCTTTTAATTGCTCCAAGAAAGAGAAATCTTTGAAATTACTTCCTCACAAGCAAATCTTCAACAAGAGTCACATCCAATCTAAGATGCCTTGCACAGATGAACTTGTAGGATTCTTCAAATTTACATCGATGGCCTATTTGACTCACCAAGACTCATGCCACTGATTTTTGCTTCAAACTACTCACGAAATAATAAAAATATATTCAAAACATTTCTAGGTTTTATTCCCCTTTCATCTTCTTTCCGAAACATTTTGAATTTCAATTTTTTGTTAAGAAATGAAAAAGATATTGTTGTTTTACTGAGACTATGTTAAACAATTATAAAAAAAACGTCATTTTAAAAATAAAACAATATACCAACAAATAGAATGGTGCTTAAGTAGAACTAAAAACAACATTATGGTGCCCCTCTTGAACCAACGCGCACAATTCACAACCCATTTTCAATGATGCTCTAATTGTTAGTATGTGTAGCCTGATCATGCTCCAGGTTAATATTTTGGCCTCTTTGCAAGGCGTGGTTTCCCCCCAAATTATTTAACGAGGGAGTGCAAGGGGGTGGATCCCCTCCTATGGGGGCTTAAGGATGGAGCCCATGGTGGGAGTCTAGGGGATGCCGAGGGCAACGCCCCCGATGCAAAAATCCCCTAATTTTATGAAAGGAATTTTGTAAATATTTTATATTGGAAACCAATTCGTAACTGCCCGAAAATTAGTTGTTTTCTTGTTGTGAATCGAAGATTGACAATTAACATGCAATGGAAGTTGAATAGGTGGTAGTTTTGAACAATTGCATGGAATTTATTGTTACACATAGCAACACATGGGAAAAACATAGCACAACGCATAGATTGTTTGTTTGGAGGACGCAACAAATTGTTGCAAGTTTATATAATTGTAATATGTACTTTGTTGGAAATTTAATTAAAGGATAGTTGTTTGTGGAAGTAGTCCAAAGGATGAACCATGCTAAAAAAATTGTTTGTCTCTGAACTTCATTCTCTCTTCAATTTAATTTGAATTTGCATTGTTTAATTAGATTATTTAATTGCTTCAACCCTGCCTAATATCCCAACACTAATACCATATTAAAAATGGTAGAGCAAACAGATTTTTGTACAATCTAAATCACAACTACAAATAAAATAACACAAAATAATGTATTGATTTTTGCATTACATTTCATTGGCATATAAAGCCATTGGTTTCTCGTACAAACTTCCAAAACAACCTACAAGAATAACTTCCCAAAAACTAACTATTAATTTATGTATTTACCAAAATAAAACTAACATTTATTTATTTATTATCTAATATATACTAAACTAAATACTAATGATGTAATATATTCCAACAACAAGGGGTAGAGAATGGCAAGACAAGGAGTGAGAAAGGAAAAAAAGGAGGAAGGAGGGATGAGACAACAAAGTGAACAAGAGGGGAAGAGATTAATAAGAGGGAGAGGTGGCTAGGTTCTTGAGATGGGCAAGCAAGGGTTTCCAAGAGAGACTCGGAGACCAACCATCATCACAATTGAGGTTGGAAGGGTGGTTGACAATTTCTATGGCTTCCAAGAGTTTCCTTTTGAAGAAGTTTGATTTTGTAGCTAAGATTCGATAACCTTCTTAGCAAATATTGTGTTTAAAGTTAAAGGAATGCTCGACAAGAGTCAACTTGGTTACCCAAACATGCTTAATATCAACACAATGTTCCTTGAGTCTAAGTTTGAAAGTTTGGCCAATCTCTCCAATGTACGAGAGACCACAAGAGCACAAGATCTTATAGACCGCAAAATTAAGGAAGGGGTTCATGAGGTCTTCAATAGATGAAAAAACAATTGCAAAGAGGGGCACACACATCTAATGCCTCTTTTAACTACAATATTAGAAATTTTCTAAGAAAGGCCTTTGATATATGGAAGAGTGGCAATAAGTAGGGGTGAGGTGTTGGCAACTTTAGACATGGGTTTAAAGTGCAACTTAGCTAGTTCCTTGAGTCTAAGTTTGAAAGTTTGGCCAATCTCTCCAATGTACGAGAGACCACAAGAGCACAAGATCTTATAGACCGCAAAGTTCATGAGGTCTTCAATGGATGAAAAAACAATTGCAAAGAGGGGCACACACATCTAATGCCTCTTTTAACTACAATCTTAGAAATTTTCTAAGAAAGGCCTTTGATATATGGAAGAGTGGCAATAAGTAGGGGTGAGGTGTTGGCAACTTTAGACATGGGTTTAAAGTGCAACTTAGCTAGTGCAAATTAGCCACTAAGGCTTACAAAATGTGTGATGATTTCCAAGGCTTAGAACACTCACACCTAACCAAGCTCTTCAAACTTAATGGTTTCTAAGAGAAAACACATTTCTAAGGCTTTTTGTTTAGCTAAATTGCACTCCAAACCCATGTCTAAAGCTTTCAAGCCCTCATCCCTACCTATTGCCACTCTCCCATATATCAAAGGCCTTTCTCAAAAAAAATTCAAGATCCTAGTTTACAAAGGCATTAGATGTGCGTTCAAACAAAATTACCCCCCTTTGCAACCATTTTTTTGTCTATCAAAGACCCCATGGACCCCTTTCTTAATTCAAGGGTCTATAAGATCTTGTGCTCCCGTGGTCTCTGGAACATTGGAGATACATATACCTCTTTCAATACTAGACTCAAAAAACATTGTGTTGATATTATGCATGATCAAGTAACCAAGTTGGCTCTTGCTAAGTACTCCAACTTTAAACACCATGTTTGCTTAGAAGATTATCAAATCTTAGCTAAGGAATCAAACGTCTTCAGAAGGAAACTCTTGGAAGCCATTGAAATTATCAACCACCCTTCCAACCTCAAGTGTGATGATGGCTGGTCTGTAAGTCTCTTAGAAACCCTTGCTTGCCCATCTCAAGAACCTAGCTGCCTCTCCCTCTCATTGATCTCTTCCCCTTTTTTCCTTTCTCACTCCTTGTCTCACCATTCTCTCCCCCTCAATTGTTTGCTTCTTCTCTTTCTTTCTTCTTTCTTCATTTTGTGTGTTCCTACACCTTGACCTAGTCCTCTCATTTGCTTTCCTTTAGCCTTCTTGCTCCCATCTTCTCCTTTCTTGTTCTCTTTTCTTCTTGAGGTTTCCTTAGGTTTGTTGTTTGTCCAATTTTTATGTCTCCCCCCTTTCTCTCTTAGTCGTGTTTTTTTCCTATTTTTTTAGTTGGATTCATTTTTATCTTTTATCTCTTACTCTTTAGTTTAATTTATCGATCATTCTCTTTTCCTTCTCGGTTCTGTGTTTGCTTCTTGTCTTCTGTGTTATACTTTAATTTCTTTGGCTTTTTGGTGTTCGCAGAGAATATCGCACCGCTTTTGAACTTTTGACACCGTTCCAAGACTGCAAGAGTGCCCCCCGCATAGGAGTGCGGCATTCAGAGAGAGACCCTATCTGTATGAAGGTGAAGTTACTTCGCATGCCTCCAACGCAGATCCTTGGTTAAAAACGATTGGACGGATTGAGATTCATTGAAGAATCGATTAGAACATAATCTGGAATGTATGGAACTCGGAGCAATAAGATCCCATCTTATTTTGATTGAATGCAATAAAATAAGACCCTCCTATAACAATATAAATATGAATGAATAGATTGAATTGCATCCTCCAATTTCATGGATGCAAAAGTCAAAGATAAATAAAAGGCTTGGTGATATTTCATCTGCTCATCAGACCAGTTGCGGCCTGCCCACCATGCAAAAGAAAGAATTGATTGAATGGAACTGCAGAATCTAGTAGTCCATAATGTTACACTCTCTAATGAAGTCACTAGAGTAATTCACATATTTTGTCCAGAACGGCCTCAGTTTAGGAATAGCAATGTCCAGCCATGGTTTTGACTGGCCATTGTAGTGAATGACAGCAGCTTTTTTCACATCTGCAATTTTGGTATCGAATTGATAGCCCAATCCCAACATATGCCATGAAGGATCAATTGGATGAACATGGCCAAAAAATGCAATTAGTGAAGGCGGTAACGTTCCAAAACGCCAGAGGGATAAATTGGAATCTAGATTCTGCAAAAGCAAGTAGAGCAAGTTTTGGTATTATATCTTGGCATACATCCTAAATCCGTGCACAAAGTGATATAGGAATAAAAAATGTCTTACTTCTTTAAGCCAATAATGATAAGTTTCTCTGATGTTTGTCTTTCTCCAGGCTTCCAAGTCAAAAATGTTCATACCATAGGCCCATGCACACTGCTCTGGATCAAATTTCTCTGCTATAAGAGGATGAGAAAAATTGAAATATGTTCTGAACCTCTTTGACATAACCCAGGGGTCATTACCTCTGCATGTCTCAACTGCTCCATTGACCTTGCCATGAAGGTCTACGTCCCACAGTGGGGACAAATCACGCTGAATTACAATGTCATCATCCAGGAAGACAACCTTGTGAAGGTCCGGGAAAAGCTGTGTAGAAGGGCCCAGATGACATAAGAAGTTAGAATTAATAAAATAACCTACAAGTTTCATTTACTGAAGAAGAAATATATGAAATAATTAAATGCTTGGAGATAATGACGATTTCTAATCTAATGTTTCCAGACTTCAAGCATGCACTGTGGATTCTGATCCTGTGCAAACTTCACAAGATCTAAGACATGATTTCATTTCTCATGAGCTCTAGTGATTCATTACCTCTGGAAGATAGATGCGTAGATGGTTGAGAATGGATATATACTTTGGGCTGCGTGATTCTAGCTTTGAAGCAATAATTCTGGGTGAATCATTAAAATTTGTGTCACTAATATGATCCCCGTGGTAGTATTTTTGAACATTATGATGGGTTTCCAAAGCTTCCAAAACAGTAACATTTTTCTTGGTCAACCATTCAAATTGATGTACACTTTTCACTTCGATAATGGCAGGAGATGGATGAAAAGCGAACCACGCATGCATGGCTGCATATGTCTTCTTATCCGTAATAAGATGAAAGACTACCATTTCTGGTTTTGCAAAATTTTTCACAGTTGATGACACCACTACAGATGCTGCAAGCACATTATCGGTTGCCAGAACAAAGTGATAATATGAATTGTCCGTAAGAAAAGTAACTAGTTCAGGGGATGGTAGCTGTCTCCGAGCATGAGCCTTCGAAGAATACTCATCTGCCAGCTTCAAACAGAGACAACTCATGCCTTTTGGAATGCTGGTTGAAACAATGTGCTTATACAAATTCTCCTGTAGCTTTGCCGATCGAGATTTCTCTTCCAAATGCTCCACCTAGAAGCACAATTCAAATTTCATCAGAATTGCAACCAATATTTCTTTGTAGAAGATGTTGCTTTTACTGTGACTAGTTAAAAAGAACTATGTTAAGTCTCCAAAAGGCAACAACTTGCAAAAAAACTGAAACACCTGCTACAGCAGTTATTTTGAGAAGAGTAAAGATTCATTTGTCATCATTAAACAGTTCAGAATACTGTGCAAAGTTGTGATCAATAGGTCAGCTGGAAATATAACTCTACAGGGATAATAATAATCCTAAGATTGTTTTGGCAATACAACAAATCCAAAACGAGGGCCAATACAGAGATGCAGATTAATCAAGCTAAAGATATGCAAAAGTTTTGTAATGCAGAGTGTTAGTACTCCTACTTAGTATAATTTTGAACACCTTTGCAACTATCCTAAATTGTTCAGCTTCTAAAGCACCTTTGAACCCACATTAAGAACCGTACTCAAGTCTTTTATAATTTGATATTCTATATTGACTGACCTGATGCAATCGCAAGTGCTACATGCCCCCCTAAGCCTCCTAATATCATTAAAGGTTGATTTAAATTGAATGGTTAACAATAAGAAAACTAGACAGAGATTTTAAAAACATGAAAGGCAAAAAATTAAACCGTATTTGCATAGCATTCAAGAGAACTAGCTTTATTTGGGTACAAATTGATCCATATGGATCCATAAAAACCAGAACACATCATCAAACAACCAGGAACTTATCAGAAACAAGGCTGAAATAGAGGATGCTTTTTACAGTGACAACTAGCATGAACAGCAGGGTGGCAGTTGTGTTATAGTAAGGACAGTTTCACATGCGGCTGATGTATCATGGGGGCTCTATAAGTGTCATGGCAGTTTCATTAGTGGTGTATTATTTTTGCCTTGATGCTCATGGCAGTTTTGCGCATTTCACACAAGAAGACACGGTACTGACAAAGAATATTGGAATTCTCTTAGTGCATGAAAGGGCACTTTTAATGTTCCATATCTAGAAGAGTCAGAAGCACATACAAGCAACAGAGAGGAAATGAAATTAGAAAGTTCAATTGGTTGGAGCAAGTTTGTTCATGTAGAGGGTAGCTGAACAAGTGTGATAGTAGAAAGATTGTTGCATATGCTCTAACTGAATTCTTTGTAACTACTTTTGGCCAAAGTAAGGATAGGATCGTGAGCACTTGCCACTTCTATCTGAGGTTTCCCCACACTGGGGTTCCAAATTATAATATGTTTGTCAATTGTCCTGTAGTTGCTCTTGAATTTTTCAGCTTTCATTTTTGTTTCAGGCAGCTAAATACTGTTTCAATTTGAAGTCTAATTCAAGTAGGAAAATATTCACATCTGTAAATTTCCAGCACAAATTAAATCTTAACAAATTATAGAAGAAAACTTACTAATCATATTTGTCTTCAAACAATTTAATCTTAACGTATTCTGGATAGTTGTGAGGTGGTTGTATAACAGTGACAAGCCAAGAAGAGGAATTGCAAAATTGTGAATCTAAGTTTTCTATAAGGAGGTGGAACAAAACGTCGTGGAAGAAGAAAAGTCATTGAAGAAGGGTTGCCTCATTAAAGCAAACTTGAAGTTAAGATTACGACCCAAGAAAGCCTCATCACACAATAAAAGTTGTCTGCTGAAAATCAAGTACCCATGGGTAAGGTAGTACATGCTCATGCCAAGAAACTTTGGGAGGAAAAAGAGAAGCCGCCTGAAGAAAATGGAAGACCGAGGATTGGTTCATGGATGGTGAGGAGAAGCCCAATCTAGCAAGGGAAAAAGTAAGGTAAGAAAATATGATAGACATACATACTTCTAATATTAAAATAGAAGTAGATATCGGAGCTTTTGAAGGACAAGTAGATCCTAAGATTGTTGTTAAAGTGGATTATGAAAATGGAAGTTTACTTTAGTGTGCATGAAGTCACTAAGGCTAAAGAGAGTTATTTGCATGCTTCAAATTTGAGAATCACACTCTAGTTTGGAGGGAAATATGTCTCACTACTTTGTAAGAAAAAGAATATGCAAGTAATGTCTAGTCTAGTTGAAAAAGGCTTAAATAATTGTTTTGGAAGAATTCCTATCCCACTGGACACAAAACTGCGTAAAGGGATAAAGGTTAGTAACATCCTTTAACTGAGTAAAGCGTTGAAGGACAAGTAGATCCTAATTATTTTCTAATATTAAAATAGAAGTAGATATCGGAGCTTTTGAAGGGCAAGTAGATCCTCAGATTGTTGTTAAAGTGGATTATGAAGATGGAAGTTTACTTTAGTGTGCATGAAGTCACTAGGGCTAAAGAGAGTTATTTGCATGCTTCAAATTTGAGGATCACACTCTAGTTTGGTGGGAAATATGTCTCACTACTTTGTAAGAAAAAGAATATGCAAGTAATGTCTAGTCTAGTTGAAAAAGGCTTAAATAATTGTTTTGGAAGAATTCCTATCCCATTGGACACAAAACTGTGTAAAGGGATAAAGGTTAGTAACATCCTTTAACTGAGTAAAGTTTTGAGCTACAGCTCATATGGACCAGCTAGGACTCGAACCTAGGACCTTCCATTTGCTGCTGGAGTGCTCTACCAACTGAGCTGCTGGCCCCTCTTTGGCCAGCCCATTGTCGGTCTGGGTGAGGTGTTCATTGTGTTCCACCTCAATGTCACAATAGGCTTAATATGCTCCTCATATAATTCAAGTCCAAACTCCATACTATGATTGCTTAACTTCATTTGGGCAAGAATGTTGTCCAATGTCAAGTAAATCTCTCCAAGGCTAGAAAAGTTTTTACCAGCATATGTAATCACCTCTTTAGCAAGTGAGATGACAAAGGAAATGTATTTGAAAGCAAAAATGAATGCATATATGTATATGTATATGTGTGTGTGTGTGTGTGTGTATATATACACACACACATACACACACATACATACATACATACATACATACGTAACAATAATATTTGAGTGGTTAGTGTTTAATATCAATCTACTCATACATGATAATGAAGCAAACTATCCTAATCTATTTTGTCTCAGGTCTTCAATCAATTAGTTCACTCTTTAGTTTTTTGTCGAAGGAGGGTGGCACACAATCTATGTTCTCCAAGGGGCATATGAAGATCCAATTGTGTTTGTTTTTTCAACATTTCCTTTAAGTATAGAGAACATGCCACATGCAATGGGATGGCATGGATATAAAGGAGAGTTTGGCTACAACATCGTAGGTTTCCTCACGTGATTGCATGTTCAACAACATTGTAATCGTATTTCACCCATCACTTGTGCCCTTCCTCTTCCCTCTACTAGAACCCTCTCCCCTCATTTCCACAAACCCTAACCCCATGTCCAGTGATGCCTAGTACATGGTGATCAACCCTACTATAACTCCCATGGATATCAATTTTGAATAAAATGGCACACCCACTATTTGCTCCTCCCAAAATCTTTGGACTTGACATTGTCCAAAATGGTCACATAGTGCAATAAGGTTTTTGTGGGTTTGAACAAGGCTTTTAAATTAATGTATGTGGGAAAGCAACGAGTGCTTCTTGCCCAATCTAAATCCACATAACCCTATATTACCACTAAGTGTTTGTAATTTGAAACATCGCCATGATAACAAATGGAATACTCGAATGTAACCCACAAATACCTTAAGACCCTCTTCACTACAATCCAATGTTTTTGTTTAGGATTAGCCATGTAATAGTGTAAGACTCCCACTACTTGGAAATGTCTAGTTTGATGCAGACCATAGCATACATAAGGCTCCCAACTACACTAGCATAGGTCAATAAAGTTATCTCCCCCATCTCTATAGTTGTAGGACACTACTCAACTAAAAGCTTAATTCCCATAGATAGAGGAACAAGTAACAACCACTAGTTTGCTATCAACCATACTGAAATGTTGTAAAACAAATTCAAAATACTTCCTATAATCAATCAAAAAAATTGTTAGCCCTATCCTAACTAGTTTTTCCTTCATTTCAACCTATAATGAAAGCTGATATTTCAAGTCCCTAATCATTTCCTTACCATTACCGAATAATATCATGTCATCAAAAGACAAAGTGATAATGATAAAATGATCAATGTTTTATTTATAGTGATAATCATAAAATGGCCGTTGTTCTATTACAATAAACACAATGATTTGGCTTACACTTAGTAAAACCCAACCCCAAAACATATGAATAAAGTTTTTTATAGCACATTCTTCTGTTCTAAAAGACCTCCAGCATTATCCTCCTAAGAAGATTTATCAAATTCAACATTTTTCTTTTTTTTCTCCTCATTGCAATCTCTTTTGAATTGACCTAACATTCAGCAATTCCAACATTTTTCCTTGGACTTTCCAAAAGACTTAGATCTCCCATGAAATTTAGATATGCTCTTCACCTTCTTCTTTCCTTTTTCTTTAGACTACCCACGAATAACCAAGGCTTCCTTGGTGGATTCAATAGCCTTCTACCTCATCTCCTCCAAGAGAAGAGTAGCCAAGATCTCATCAAGCATCAATTTTGAGGCAATGCTTCCAATAGTGTCATGCAAATAGGAAGGACGAAACCCCTTCCAAGTTCACAAGAGGATAATGACAAAAACCCGTATTGCTATTATCAAGTTTGGACGAAAACCCAAATCTTGGTCAAGGAGGACAAAAACCCTCCAAGGTTGACTAAGAGTTCGAAGGATGAAAACCCTTTGATATTGCCACTGTTGAGTTAGGGACGAAAACCTTTAATTCAGCAGATTTGTAAGTATTTCCAAAGAATTCACGATATGATTGATTTTGAGAATGTGCTATGATTTATTGATTTTAATGTTATCATAAATTCTTAATCTTTGATTAAGCTACTATCATTTTGAGTAAATATTATTGTTTTAAGTTAAAAAATTAGGAATATCCCAAAAGGGAACATTACAAATAGCCATTAGCAAGTTGTCTCATGAGTCTAACAAAGAAGACAAAAGGGTCATGCATCAATCTTCCTATTCCATCTTCACACCCACTAATCATAACTAGGTTATAATCTTGTTGAATGCAGTCATGTGCAACAATAAAGTCATCATCACTCATCCTAAAGTGTACAGCTTCTTTCGTAGAAAAATCTTATTAACCAAGGATTTGGCCTAATATAGGTTCCTTTTTGCAGATAGATTTTGCATTGAATTCTTCATAGACATTCAATTACATAGAACCTACCAAGCAAAACTTGATAAGGCTTCTCACCTTTCTGTCTAACACTGTCCAATCATTTAGTGACATTACAGCTGGTTTGGATCTAAATACTATAGCCCGTAGATATCAATCTATGAGAAAATCCTCCATCTTGAGCTCCACAACTCAGAGTTAGTGCCACTGAATTTTGTCATCTCCAATCTAGACATGCTTGTCATCCTTCCTAAAGAAAGATCTTCGCTACATACAATCCCACTCAAACCAAGATTAGTACCAAAAAGTCTTGTTCCTACCACCTAGGACCCTGGTTGA
Organism: Sequoiadendron giganteum; assembly: GCA_007115665.2. Taxonomy (NCBI): domain Eukaryota; kingdom Viridiplantae; phylum Streptophyta; class Pinopsida; order Cupressales; family Cupressaceae; genus Sequoiadendron; species Sequoiadendron giganteum. Next base: position 745,721,513 of record CM021101.1, on the reverse strand, counting down.
TTAAGCTCTTATACCAAAAGAAAGGAAGCTGAGATCCAAAAATGCTTCCTACAGCAATCTAAGAGAAAAGATGAACAAAAGATACAATCTAAAATCATTTGCAAGAAAGAAACAACACAATTAAATCATTCACCATAACAAAATGATGTTTTCTAGGGAAACCCTTCTAGGAAAAAGAACTAGCCTCCAAACTCTAAAACAATGTATTAATCAGCAACAATATCAGTTGCAATACAATCCAAGCAAGGTTCACATGAGACAACACCAATACTTAGATTTGGAGTAATTTCACCAACATAACAAAACCTACAAAATACAATATTCAAACTCCATCCCAAGCACCCAATAAATAAAGAAACTAATACATGGATACCACCAAAGAAAAATCACAATACCATGAGCTAATACCACCCAAAAACCCAAATACCAATAAAAATCCTCATGCTAAATATAGCATATTCCTTACATTTGTCATAACATGCCATAGTTATCCTCCCAACTTGGGTGATCCAATTTGTCTTATTCAAATCATTCAAAGATATTTTATGACAATCATGATGACATGTCATATGGTGGTGAATGTTCTTGATCAACATGTGTAACTCCCTCTTACATTTTGTTTATCCGCCATAGACACTCTTACATTTTTATGCGGCGAGCCTAAATTGGAGGCCATGACTTTTAATCCAAGAAGTCAATTGAACCCTTTTTTTTTCAAAGTGGAGATCTCAAAAAAGTCATCTCATTGTTACCCACTTTAGTTAGTTAATGCCCATTTCTATAATTTTTGAAGCCAAAAACAACTTCTATAACTCAGAAATTGCATTTTAGTGTTTTCAACATTAAGATGCAAGGTTGAAACACCTTTCCTAACAATTTTGGTGTTGACAAAACCATGGCTCACTAGCAAAGGTGTTGGCCCAAAATGCAAGGAAATGGTCTCAAAAATCATTAAAGGATATAAGTTATATTGTATCAATGTATAAGCAAGCCTAAGGTGAGGAAAGAAAACTTTTAAATGCCTCTACATGTACGTAATAGACAATGGGAGAGTATCTCTATGGATTTTGTGACAGATTTGCTTATGTCAATGTGTGGTTATGACTACTTGTATGTAGTTGTAAATAAATGCAGCAAGATGTGTCTTTTAATTCCATGTAAAAAGACCATAAAAGGGCATGAAGTGGATGATTTACTCTTTAGTAACATTTGGATGCATTTTTGTTTTCACAAATCTATTGTATCGGACAAATAAAGGCTTTTAGAGAAGTTTTGGACCACCTGGTTGAACAAAATGGATGCCAGGCTCAAAAAAGCACTCTTCCATCCTCAAAACTGATGGGAAAATAGAAGTTGTGCATAAAACCCTAGTTCAGTTGATAAGGAGCTATAACACCAAGCAACCAAGGATATGGGATGAATCTTTGGCATACATAAAACACTCTTATGACAAGGCAATTCATGTATCCATTAATAAGTCACCTTTTGAATTGTTTGGGTTATTTTCTACTAACAAATTTGATGTTTCCTTAAGACAGCAAAGATAAGATAAAGTACTAGACTCAATGATAACAAGGGCAACAAAATTCATTGTGAGGATTAACAAATCCATCTCAAATTGCAACAACAGATGGAGAAGTCTTGAGAAGTATAAAGCTAGGCATTACCAGCACCATCAAGAACATACATTTTTAGTGGGAGACAAGGGGAACCTGTACTTGAGCAAAGAGAGAATCCAAGGACAAGCTAGAAAGCTCAAATCTCTAAGATATGGGTCACTTACAATCTTGGAGTATGTTGGAGAAAAAAAATTCAAGATTGAGCTACCTTCATTCATGAAGATGTACTCAATAGTCAATTGTGAAAACGTCCATCAATATGATCCATATTGGATGAAGAAGAGGAAAGACAACTACTACCCTAAATTGAAGAGCTGGTCGCATACTCAAGGAGAGTTGGAGGAAAAGGTGGTGTTGCAGAAGAAGATCGGAGAGAATAAAGCCAACATTAAGATTCTTGGCAGATAAGCATCAAGGGGAACAGCAAGCAAGATGATACCTCAAGGAGGAACTAGAAGAGATCTTCCTAAATCTACTAAACCATTAAGCACTTGCGAAACCAAATAAAAGACCTAGGAAAGGGGTGCTATGATCTATAACAGTTCACAGAAAAGAAATCACTTCATCAAAAAACTACAAACTCATCAAAAACAAAGATAAAATAGAGAGTGCTTTGCACAGAGACGACCACCTAACCAATATAGTAGGGTGGCAGTTGTGTGTCAAGGCCTTTTCGAACATTAAAGTGGTGGTTGCGGATGTGCAATGGCAGTTCAATTAGTGTCATGGCGGCTTCATCTGTTTCATAATACTTTCATCAAAATGTCTATGATCATTTTCCTTGTTCTATACAAGAAAGCAAAGTAATGACAGAGAAGGTAACTTTTCATGTTCCTCGACAATTGTTAGTCTTTGGGCACATAAAAGGACACTTCTAATGTGCTATATTGGTAAGAGATCGAAACCCGTAGAAGCAAAGGAGTGTGAGGGAAAATTAGAGAGTTTAGTTGGCTGTATGAGTAAAATTTGCTGGTGCAGAAATCAGCTAAGTCAGTATGACAGTATCAAGAATGTTGTATATGCTCTATTTGAACTCTGCACTTCTTTTGGCCAAGGGAAGTAGAAGAAGTTGAACATTTGAAACTTACATTGGATTTCCTACACTGGGTTCCAGGTTAAAATCTTCATGTAAACGGTCTTGTGGTTGTTATTCTTAGATTGTTTTATCTTTGTTTTGTACTAGAATACCACTTACATTTCGAACAACTTAACAAACATTCCAGCATTAATTTGATTCAAAGCTTAATGAATTTGAAGTATAATTCAAGTAGGATGTATTCACATCTGTAAATTTCCAACAAAGTATTGAATCTTGAGAGATAACAGCTCACAAATACACACTAAATTCTCTTTTCTGTTAAAATACAAGATAAATGGCATGCCTTCAACCTACGCACATCTGTTATAAATTAAGCACTTTATCCATTGAAAATGACCGTCCTAGAAATGATAATATATTAATTAATGTCAAGGTGTTCCAAGTTAAGAATTATTTTCATAAAACTGGGAACTTCTTCATTTCTTTCAGACTGTATATCAATAAAAAGGAGATAATTTCCCAAATGTGCACAGCCTGTATGACAAACCATTTGCTTAAACTTTAAACAAACAATTGACACCAAAAATATTTTCTATGGGTGTTTATGCTGATGTGTGCACAATGCACATACATATGAGCAATAATGGAAAAGTTAAAGGGGTTCATTTTGGATGCATATTTAAGGGTTGGCAGAGTCCCATCTTGTTGGAAAGAACTGTTTAATATGCATCTAGGCCCTGTAATTAAAGGCTGTTCTTTGATGAAAAAGAACAATCGCATTAAAGGAAAGAAAGAAATCTAAGACCCACCAAAATAACTGCTAGGTGCTGATCCTAACAGAGCAAGAGAGAGAATGGAAATCAGTTTAATGAGGGCAAAAAGTGCTAGAAAATAAAAACTTCACTGACGAAAGATAACTAGAACAAACCATGTAAAACTAGTTAACACATATCTTCCCATTACTGAAACCAGGAGACAACAACCTGGGACCCACAGGAGGCTCCTCAGCCATGTGAAACCAGTAAGTGTATATCTTTCCCCTAATTGAGGGAACCCGGAGAAATGTCTGAAAAACCTATCTACCGTAGGCCCCTCCAATATATCAAATTGTTTGGGCCAACAAGCACACTATTTTTCATATTTATGATCTGCTTCCACTTTAAGCTTGTACAGAAGATTTTGTTCCCAAAAGTTCTTAACATGCATCTCCTATCATGATTGCAAATTTTGTTATCTACATATGCAGAAATAATGTGTCATTTTACCCAGATGAGATGTTTCCATGTATCTTTGCCAGTCAAAAAGACTAAAAGATGAGAGAACAAAACAGTAATTTACTTTTACTACTATCACTCCAAAATACAAGAAAATGCATATAAATCATTCCTCAAAGTTCCTCGACCATTGATCAAATTCATTTTTTGAAGATAATATTCTTTGAGATACATCATTACTCTTTAATATCTGACCATTTGAATGGATCAACGGACAGAGCTAATTTCTCATTGTAATTCAACTGTCCAATTGTACATTTGTGTAAGATAAAAGAATAGTCAGTAAATGCATGATGAGAACAAAGAAGGAAAATAATTGTAAAACTTCCCCAAGTACAGCTAAAAATTGGTCAAGTTAAAAGATCAGTGAACTGGTAACTTCAATTAACAAAAAACTAGAGCCACGTATGTTTTAAAAAAAAACTAAAACTCAATTGTTGAACCACTCTTATGCTCCCAGGGTGCGTGAATATGATGGGCAGGATGTGCAGAAATGGATGGTAGGGTTTGTGAATATGATGGGTGGCTGTTGTTGAAGTTTAAGAGGAAGAGAAGACCATTTAAATATAGCTCCTTAAGAAGGAATAAAACTTTAAAACAGAGTAGAGCACTGTATAATAGTCTCCAACTCACAATGATACGTGTTACATTAAAATTTCAAAGTAAAAACAAATCTCTAACAGAGGGATTTACCATGTCATTTGCTCTCTGAGTTATTGACAGAAATTGTAGGTAAAGAAATCATGCACAATTTGATGGAAACCATTCAACGATTCCCCACTAATGAATTCAGGAGTAATTAAAATGCCAGGGCAGTTACAAGGTATCTCTTTAAATGAACAATCTTTAGTGAGCAGTTTAAAAGGGCATTTAAAAACTCTGCTGCAAGAGAGAATAGAGGATGGCATCATGGGGCTATTTTGGGAGATTTCTTTTTCTGATTTAAGGAGGGAGATTCGGTGCTGTGGAGGGGAATATTTTTTGGGTGGTAACTATTTTTAATGGGAATGTAAGAGCTTAGAAAAGGTACAGAAGGAATAGGCTGGGTAGTGAGTTGGGCTCTTTTCTTTTGCTATGGTAAAACTTCTAATAGGCTGGTTCAGGTTTTCTTTATCAGTCTGATCAGTTTTGGCATTCGCTTAAGTTTGTTTCTACACAAGGATGGTATGTTATGTAGGTGTCTGTGCTGACCTATGTTGTTGGCCTTTTATAAGTTGATGTACTATGCACTCCATTTTTGTGTTGGTCTTGATTTTGAATAAATGGAATATTGTAGTATCTTCTTTGGGTATAATGTGAACATTTTGCCCATATTCAGTTTCTGCATGTCTTGTTATTGTTCATGCTCTTGAGTATGATTTGTAGGAACAGAGCACTCTTGATGAGTTGATGTGCAAGGAAGATTATTTGTTGTTTTGGTGTTAGTGATCATCTTGCAGGAGCAGAGGTCAATCTGCATCAATTCCATTAGTAATTAACAACTTAGATGAAATGCAATTTATGAAGAACTAGCCTTAAGGGCGGTGCATAGCTTTGCAATAACACTTATAGAGAGATCTCTGTTATATTTTCTTCTTTTTACTGGACACTGGTTAAATATAAGACTAATATGTCGGTTGAGAGTTTCATCATAATTTTGTATGTAATTTTTGGATTGATTTATATATTGTATGTATTCAAATCCCATTGTTCTTCCTAGCCCACAAAAGATGGCAATGGAACATAACATATGAAAATCAAGAGGGAGGGTCCAAAATCAATTTTGAAGACATACCATGGCCTTCAGCTTTATGGCAAATGTATTGGCATCGTAATGTTGAGTTCTCATTTCAGCAACAAGATCATTAAATGACTCTGGGATGGTCATTCCTTTTGGAAGCGCTTTACTGCTTGCTTGCAGAAGGACACCAAACACATCTGCAGCCATTTTCTGCTCCACACATGTCTCATCTTCAATTTCAATGAATGGAATACTTTCATGATTAATTTTTAAAAAAATATATACCACACAATATATTACAAAACATATCTTTTCCCAGACCCACAATTACAACTGCAAGAATAAAGTGCAATAGAACAAAGGACTAATAAAATTTAAAGCATGAAAAAATGAATTCAACTGTACTTAACTCTAGATATGAAGATAGAAAAATAAAATGAAGCACTCCAAAGTCTAAACCAAGCCAACAACACAATTAACTAGGGGAAAATACAGCTCGGTCTGGGGCACAAATTGACAAGCCAAAGAGTAAGATTTGACCTGGCACAAGACAAAATATGAAAAACTTGTCAAGGAGTTGACTCGTAAGTTTGCAACACAACCTATCATCTTTCTCTGACAGAACTAGCTGGATCTCCCCAAATGTGTTGAGTTGTAGCAGTTGACTGCATTGTCTAGGAGTAAAGCTTTGTTTCAGCACCTCCCGCTAATCATGAAATTTAATGATTAACTCATGTCAACTTCATAGTTAGTTTGAAGCTCGACAATGGCTTTTCAAATAGTATACACCGCTCATTCTGCCTAGAAAATTGAGTTAAATTCAGGCAAACTTTCCCCAATTGGGAAGAGTATTGTAACAACAGGGTAATTACAAAATCACAAGCTCAAAACAAAAACTTATACTTTACATGAAGACAGGGATGAATCTTCACATTTATAATAAATGATAAAAATGGCAATTTCTGTAGGGGCTCGCTCCCCCTCCTGTCAGAAACCCTTCTGAGACACGTCTGGAGTGTGACCCGGCAGCTATTACTTCTACTCGATGCCCAGCTACTAGAAAGTTTCCAGTGCTGTCACTTGGGTCTCTCATTTGTGGGTATTCGGTCCTTAATCTCTATAATGTGGTTACAGATTCGGGTCAGATTCTACAATCCCTGTAAAGTCTGCAGCAGTGGCATATACGCTGCCAGGATTCAGGGGGTGATTCATTGCCTATTGGTGCTGCTGCTCATGCTTCCGATTTTAAATCTCAACCTAAGGGTCTGTTGCTAAAAACCTCAAAGAAGATTCCTCTGTTGGAATTGGGCCATGATATTGTGGAACAAGCTGAACACCATGCAAAGATGGGGTTGATTTGTAAATTTCATAATTTTTCGCCTAGTTTGCCAGAACTGCATTCCTGGGTGTCTAGAAATTGGAATCCCTTCCTCATATTGCAGTTGTTATCCATCCGTGTGCTCAAGGATTTTTCATAATAGTTTGTGAGTCAGTGGCAGATAGGGAATTTATTCTTTCAGAAAGTTTCTTTCAATCTCTTCTGAAACATTTGCTCGGTCTCACCCAACCTATGCTCACATTCTGGTTGAGATGGTTACTTCTGAGGGTCTCCCAGCTGAAATTCGGCTCAATGTGGAGAACCAAATTGGGAAATAGCAACTAGATTATGAGAGGCTACTTTTTGATGCTGTAATTGTTTTGGTCTTGGTCATCTGTTGGAATCTTGCATGGTTAGGAAGCATAAGTCTCCTGGCATGCCATCCTACTGGAAAAATGCAAAACCTTTTTCAACAGATTGTTGATAGCTCTCCTCTTGCCTCCTCAACGGATGCCTTATGGCAGCTTTCTAAGGGTGTCATACCATTATCTAAACATGGGCCCTCTTTGGCTGCTACGCCAGCATATCTCAAGGTTCCTGCCTCACAGATCATGGGGCAGCATATAGTTTCTTTCTTTGATCAAAATGTGGCGCTTACAGAGACTATTGTTAAGGCCGTGGATGATGATTTGTCTGCACCCTCTTCTTCTGTTTGTATGGTTTCTACTTTCTACAGATGCAGTTACTGTATCCCCTGAGCTAACCTCTCAAGCTGTGTTTCATCCTTCAGATCCTATGGAAGAGGATCTATGGATGTAATTTTGGATCCTGAAGCAATTACCCTGGGGGAGGAGAATTAGACTACTGTTTCTTATGGGGAATCTCTTATCTAGAAAGAAGGCTTCCTCTCAGATGGTTCTGACATCTCATTAGAAAACCAATCTCCCAAGCATGTTTACTGCTGGCTAGTTTTCAGTTGTATGTCTTGTTCTGTTTTGGATATGTTTTCCAACTCCTCTGTGGTTTTGTGTTTCGATATTGCATCTTCTCTGCATTATTGGGCAATCTAGGCTGTTAGGCCTATTTGTAGTCACGTTTTATCCTCGGGCATGGACCCCTATAGAACCTGCATCTAATGATTCTAATCTATCTAAAAAAGGGGATAGAGATGATAGAAACATTGAAGGTAAAGCATTTAAAGCTGAGTTCATATATTTCTGGCTTGGAATTAAATGTTTTCTGAGGAATGACCCCATGTGAACTTTGACTAATCAATACTGATTGGTGAAAGCAACCATAGCCACCTGGAAGCACAGGGATAAAGGTATGGGGATGTAATTTCAATTGGGGTATGGGGTTAACTGAATAAGGCTATGGCTATATTATATATAAATATAGTCACAAAAGATGTAGGTATTATCCTGTTGACTATGGTTTTAACTTTTAAGTTTAACAAAAAAACTAAAGGATGATAGAAACTGGGAATAGTCTGGATGATCACAACTAGCATGCACCATTGAGTCATCTACTGAGCTCAGTGCTCTGGAAGTTTGATGAGAACACAACCAGGCTAAACCGTCAGTTTAACAGAAGACCTAAATGATGAAACAAATCACTAGCCATTTCGATTATCACAACCAGAATATATAATCAGCTTGTCCAACAAGCTCTCTGCTCTCCAGGCTTGATGGACAGAACAGAGTGCATTGCTTGAGTTAATTTTAAATGTTCATCCTAGTAATTTTCCGTGCCATGATGTCAAGCATTTATGCAGAAGTCCAAATACACCAAACCCCAATCCAAAACAGGCCACACAGACAAAATTCCGTGATGCAAAGAGTGCCAGGAAGACTGTTCAAGTTCATGAAAGATGGGTTACTGAAGGAATGACTACCCATGATAAATGGGCCGATGAAGAGATGACTCCAATATTAAATAGTGTATGACGTTGATCCCCAAAATTGAAATGTTTAAATGTTGCATTACTGAGACTCCACATGCTTATAAAATACTATCACACGCTTGGCAGGATTTGCCATGCAACAAATGTCATTCCCTCACACCCACATGAATCGTCTTCGTCATCATGCCAGGAAGTGAGCTCAGGGCAGCCCAGGTTGCACCTGGAGCCTTTCTTTTTCTTTTAACCAACTAGAGTATTAGTCCAGATATGTAAACAACTGATTGTACTGAACTATTGTACATTTGAAGCCAGTTCAGTTAATAGAATATATGGCGTGACTCACAGGTGAAGCATCTGCCCTCCGCAAAAGCCTCGGTCCTAGCCTCTTCCCCAAGCAATCTGTGCCACAAGAATAAACCCCAACACCCAAAATGAATCTCCACACAAGAATTTTCCTTAAAAACCAAGTTCAAGCAAATTAAGCATTTGAAAAAAACATGTTACTAACATTCAAAATGCCTATGAAACACAATGGGAACACATGATTTTCATCAGTTTAATAATGCAACTATTTTATGAGCATTCGGGTTATCAATAAAATATGATGTGGACAATTAAAAATCAAAAGTGCCAATACCCACAAAACCCAAACAGCCAAAACACGGAAGAAAGCACTCACCAAGAGAAGTGCAGTTCTCAACATCCTCCAAAGTGATGACAGCAGTGAGACTGAACAAAAATGGCAGCAGAAATGCCAAAAACAACACGATATACAATAAGGTCCTATAGGACAGATAGCGTGCAGCGACCTTAAACTTCATAAGGTCAAAGAAACCATTATTAGTAAAAATGGTGATGCGAGTCATGTTAGGAGACACTTGTACCAGCATCTTGTGAGATTCGAACCTAGGCCAGTTGGGACCTCTGATCCAATATCAGAGCTATTTATTCTAATCATATGTTGCAGATCTGGCCAGTGAATATGCCATTTCATTAACCTCAACAACACCCACACAAGCATTGGATCAGATCTCGCTGTTCTACTCAAACGTTTGGAAATTGGATCCAGTGAGCAAAAACTTTTAGTGATGTCAAGTCGAAATCAAAGGCCAAATTTACTAAACCAGTGGAAGATCTGGTGGGTAAATGAATCGGGTCAAATGACTAAAGGGGAAAAAATTTGGATTGGTTGAATCTGAAATTATCTATATAAAGAAACAGCATTGAGTAACAAAAACGGATTATTCAAGGAAAGAGGCCGAAAATACCTATCTAGCCGACTTGAACCGACGGTTCCTGTCCCATGATTGGAGCAAGTGTTTACTGTATATACTTAATCCTCTCCCATTAAAGCCGGCCAATAAGTAAAAGTTTCTTTCAATTAATTTTTCCTATACACGTAGACTTTTAAGGCTTTTGAAGCATAAAAAAAAGGAAAATGGATAATTAGGAATGTGGGTCCCAATAAAAAAAATTAGGAATGTGGGACAAATTTAAATGCAATTTGTTTATTATTTAACAAGTATAGTGAATGTTTTGTCTTTCAAGACAATGTCAAGGCAAATTATTGAAGACATGGGATTCTAGACAAGTGTAGGTCCCACCACTTTCCATAGGTTTTGCCAGCTGTTGAAAAGGGATTGAAAGTGGTAGCAGATTCCTTTTACTTGCATGGAATGATTTAAGGTTTGTAATAGTGTTTTGCATGTGTTACAATGTTCAAGTGCATGACACAAGAGAGTATTAGGGCCCTTAATGCATTACATAAATACTTTCATGCAAGTACTAGAATAGTGTGATATGGGGGAGTTTTGTATTACTTTTAACTCCAAGTATGAAGATATTAATGCATTTTTTAAATTTTATTAGTTGATAATAAATCAATTAGTGAAAGAGTATAGTTTGATTAGGTTTTATAATGTATTTTTTTTTCAAATTTTTAAAATTATTCTATCTTCTTTTTATTGAATAATAGTTGTGAAGAGTCTTATTAGTTTGATATAACGTATTGTGTTCATAATTACTTGTACCATTGATGGAATCTTTTTTGGCTCTATTCATTTTGACCCAATTATTTTGGTATCATTCATTATCCTATTCATTGTCTCATTTCATAATTGACATTATTTTTCATTTAAAGAGTTGTAGGTCAACTATAGAATACAATTTTTTTAATGATATTGGAGCCAATTTTAGTTTGTCTAGTATTCATGAATATTGAAAAGGTGAAATAGAGAAAATATGAGAGACTGTGATATAAACTGGCACTTGCACCTAAAGGAGGTTTAAGGATTACGTTGATATAAAATTATATGATGCTCATATATTAGAGAGTATGTGTTTGTGCATGGGTGCATATGGATTAAACAATTAATAATTAGTGCTAAATAATGGAATGAAAATAGAATGTTCCCATCTACTTGGCAAACCAATATGTATGTGGCTTTTACATGATAAGTGAGATTTTGGAGGCTTTCACATGATATTTTGGAAGATTTTACTATTAAATGGCTATTGATTTACCATTAAACGATGGCTAAAACTTGTTTTCTAGCAACTTAATAGTGGTTTGTAGGCGTGAGACTTGTTTCAGGCTTAAATCTCACACTATATTTAGCCTATCGGCTAATAATTAATAATAGAATAAATAAATTTTACAACAGTTAGTTTTAAAGACATAAGAATGAGGAAGCATGAGAATTTGTAAAATAGTTTTAAAATTAACAATAATAATAATAATATTTAATAAAGGACAATGAATAATTATATTTTATATCAATTTTCTTTGAAGAGATCAAAATAAAGAAAATAAGAACTTTTAATATGTTGATATGTTTTTCTGCAGTTTTTAACTACATTTTACCTCATGTACTTAGCATTTTCTCAATATAAAAAAAGAAGAAAATAAGAACTTTTAATTAAAATTAAAGTAATAAAAAATAATCAAGAAAATCAAAGACTTAAAAAGTAGTAATCACATACATGATATTATGTCTAGTTTTAAAATTTAAAATTTAATTAAAACATATTTATATAGAAAAATGAGAATTCAAATGGACTTCTTTCCATTTAATTTTTGATAAAATTGTTCCTCAATTATTTGTTGGTTTGTGAATTTACTAACATAACTATATTGTCAACTCCATTGTTGATTTTCTCCACATGTCCTTCAATAGTAATATTTTCCACATGCATATGCTCTCTACTTTAATATGAAAGGACATTACAAGATTATTCATGTTGCAATTAGATTGGAAATATATTTGTTGTGATCTATTCATTTTGACTATAAAACATATAATATCTAGTAAGATTGGAAATGTTGGAAAAGGGTGTTGTACACATTTCACAAAAAAAGAATTATTTTAATTATGTAAAATAATTATTTATTTGAAGTGCATCTTTAGTGATGTGTTTAGCTACAATAAATATATTTAGGCTCACTTGTAAAGTTGTATGTGCCATTGGTTAGATATTTTATGTGAGTTACACATGTAAGAATATAATATTGAGAAAACATAGTACCATAAAGCAAATATTAAGGTCAATGGTTTTGAGGCCTGTGGTTTTACATTTACCACTTGGTTGTTTTGTGTGAGTTTGATTTTATAAAAGTAAGCATGTGTTTAGTGTTTGGGGTTGGCCAGTTGGTTGTTTGACTCGATTGTCATTTGTATTGAGCTCTCTTGTTGAGTGCATATGTGAAGCATTACATGGGATGTGTGGTTACATACTTGGACACGTGGAAGATGCATTGGAGCATATTGATGTTTCAAAAATATTTATGAAGATTTTATAAGTGTATTGTAATGTTTCATTATTGAATAATACATTGAGTGTGAATGCTTTTGGAGGCAAGATTTTTTTTGATGGTTTTCCCAAGGTATATCTTGTGTAATCTTGTGGTATGTCTTTGATATTTGCATTATAATTATTTTGTAAGCTTGTATGCATACTTTTCTCTCATTTATTTAATTATGAGATGGTTTGAGTAACTTGATAATTTTTCTAATGTAGACACTTAAAATTGTCTTGATCAATATTATGCATCCAAACTCGATTACTAACACCATTTTCATCCTAATTCAACCCCTTTCTTGACTATTTAATTAAATATTCTTAATTGTTTAATTAAATTCATCAGTTCCTTCTATTAATTGAATAATCACCATTATTAGGTTAATTCACCTTCCATACTAATTTCCATCTCGTTTAATTAAATAATGTGAATTATTAAATTAAATTCCCTAAGTCCTCCCATTTGATTAAATAATCTGAATTATTTAATTAAATATCATTAATTTCCCCTTTCTAGTTAAATGAGCAAATTGTTTAATTAAATATGTTAATTCTTTCATCTTGCACAATTAAATAATATTCTAATTATTTAATTGACTAATTTCTTTCATCCCTCCAATTTCTCACACTTGCAAAGGAATATTCTCATTGAATATTCGTCCAATTCAAATTCAAACTATTTCTCTCTTAAATGAAAATATCTTGCACATTCTTCCTAAATTTTAGGATTTGTGTTTCTTCAAATCAATTTCAACCCTTGATTAATTTCATCAATTCATGTCAACTTTCAATCTCCTCCATGAATTGAATCCTTGATCCATGCCAATTCTTCTCATCAATTTACATCCATTGATTAATTAAATTGATCTTAGTCATTGATTCACTTAATTGTCCTATAAATAGCCTCCATTTCATGAGCAATTCATCCACATTCATTGAGAGCACCTACATTATGGTCATTTTTAGAGCAATCCTTTTGAGCATTTAATCAATTTGCATTCATTTTAGCTAATTGTGCATCAATTTTCCATTGGAACATCCATCAAGAGCTTGTTTCAACTATGGGATTGGGAAAGGGCTAACATTCCACATCAATTCAGCACCGATCCCCCAATGGGATGAGGTTTGATGTATTAATTAGGTTCTCTTTGCAAGCATTTCATTGATATTTGATGTTTTAATGGCTTCCTGGTTTAATATTTCAAAAATTTCATCGAGAGCCTAGCTTAATTAGCTTAATTCTTGGTTTAATTTTGCAATTCAATCATGTTTAGCTTAATTCATGATCATGTTCACATTTTGGTGCTAGAGGGAGGGGTTTACTAATCAAATTTGATGAATTTTCCTTGAGATTTCTATTTGTTTCAAGTTTTCGGGGTAGAGCAGTGCAATTGTTTTCTGCTAGAGCGATGCATTTGTTTGCATTGGTGCACGGTTGTTTGCATTGCAACATTATTTTTTTAAGCCAAAGCAACTCAGTTGTTTACTAGTGCATTTGACACTTTTTTGTTTCTATGATTTAAGTTTACCACAGTCGTGCATTTGTCATATTCCAACGCATTTGCATGAAGCCAGAGTCGCACATTTGTCAGATTGCAACGTAGTTGTTGGCTAACAGAGCAATGCATTTATCAGGTAAAATAGTTTTAAAATTAATAATAAAAATAATAATATTTAATAAAGGATAATGAATAATTATATTTAATATTTTTTTTTCTTTAAAGAGATTGAAATAAAGAAAATAAGAACTTTTAATTAAAATTAAAGTAATCAAAAATAATCAAAAAAATCAAAGACTTAAAAAGTAATTATCACATACATGATATTACGTCTAATTTAAAAATTTAAAATTAATTAAAATATATTTTTATATAAAAACAAAAATTCAAATGGACTTCTTTCCATTTAATTTTTGACAAAATTGTTACTCAATTATTTATTAGTTTGTGAATTTGCTAACATAACTATAATGTCAACTCTCCATTGTCCATTTTCTCCACATGTCCTTCAATAGTAATATTTTCCACATGTATATGCTCTCTACTTTAATATGAAAAGACATTAAAAAAAATTCATGTTGCAATTAGATCGAAAATATATTTATTGTGATCTATTCATTTTGACTATAAAGCATATAATATCTAGTATGATTGGAAGTGTCAGGAAAAGGGTGTTGTACACCTTGCACACAAAAAAAAAAAAAATTAATTACGTAAAATAATTATTTATTTAAGGTGCATCTTTAGTGATGTGTTTACCTACAATAAATATATTTTTAGGTCCACTCGTAAAGTTGTATGTGATATTGGTTAGATATTTTATGTGAGTTACACATGTAAAAATATTTAATATTGAGAAAACATAGTACCATAAAAGCAAATATTAAGGTCAATGGTTTTGTGTACTCATGGTTTTGATGCCCATGGTTTTACATTTACCACTTGGTTGTTTTGTGTGAGTTTGATTTTATAAAAGTAAGCATGTGTTTAATGAGTGGGGTTGGCTAGTTGGTTGTTTGACTCGGTTGTCATTTGTATTGAGCTCTCTTGTTGAGTGCATATGTGAAGCATTGCATAGGATGTGTAGTTACATACTTGGACACGTGGAGGATGTATTGGATCATATTGATGTTTCAAAAATGTTCATGAAGATTCTATAAGTGTATTGTAATATTTCATTATTGAATAATACATTGAGTGTGGATGCTTTTGGAGGCAAGATTTTTTTAGGGTTTTCCCAAGGTACATCTTGTGTAATCTTGTGGTATGTCTTTGATATTTGCATTATAATTATTTTGTAAGCTTGCATGCATACTTTTCTCTCATTTATTTAATTATGAGATGGTTTGAGTAACCTAATAATTTTTCTAACAAGGAGGCATATTGTGGGTTATTGGCTCTAGGATCCCAAGTCATCATGATTTATAATATGATTTGATATGAATATATGTGAGATGATTTGCATGGATGTTTGTGTATATCACAAAATTATTTAGAGCTCAAGATTGTTCATATGATTTTGTAGAGGAGATTACATGTACTATTTATGCTCAAACTAGTGCGAGTTATAATACAAAAGTAACACCAAATCTCTTATTTTCAAAGTGATGAACATATGATTATACTAAGAGGGGGGTATGAATCAGTATAATACAGTATTTTCTTTTTTTGTATTAAAGATAGTATAATAACTGCTATTCAACAAAAACTAGATCTTTTCCTTTTTCAGACTAACATCCATAATAATATTAGTTGCACAATATCATTCACACAGGATCTAACAATTATGCAACAAAATAAAAACACATGATTTACGTGGAAATCCTTATGGGAGAAAACCATGACAAAACATTGTTGTTATATAAAAAAAAAATTATAATCTTTGTAGGCACCAACCTATAGGAGACACTAATCCCCTCCTATATAATTTGCAAGCACCAACCCACTAGAGACACCAATCCCCACTTGTAGAATTTGTAGGCACCAACCCACTAGAGACACCAATCCCCACAATTCGTAGGCACCAACCCCCACTACTATGCACCAACTTAGTGAAATACACCAATCTCTCCTTTAAGAAGCACCAACTTCCAAAAACAAAGTCATCATCAATAAATGATGGACATTACAATCTCCTTGATTTATTTACTACATGATTCTTCTCTTCTCATTAACTGTAACATAAGTGTACTTCTATGATCCCATAAGCTTAAAATATTATTTCATTATATTCACCTTACCCTTTCATATATATATCCATTTTAGATCTCTCATATATGTTTTATAAATCTACTTAAATCTAATTCAACGTATGCTTGTATATTCTCTCCACACTTGATCTCTTTCAGTGTTCTCTCATTCCACTCAAACTATGCATATTTTCATTTTTCAAATCTACATATTAAATGATCTTTTATATCTTCGTCATGCATAACTTTGCTGGTGTGTATTGATATATCTTATTTATCTACTTATGTTTCTCCACACATTTCTCATTCTATTTATATCCTTATGTCTTTATGAAGAGAGACAACCTTTGGAAGAGTGATGTCCTTTTGAGAGGACATAACAATTGATTACAATGTTGATTATAACATTTTGTTTATTGTTTCTCCTCATGTTATATCTATTAATCATTCTTATTTATTAACCACCTCTTTCATGAATAAGTCACTCCTATTTATATCAACTGCTCCCCATTTAAATTTATCACTTTATAGCATATAAAATTGTTGCTTTAATATTATTTGTTGCCTATTAATCATCGCTTAGTTATTAATAATGGAATTGTTTCCTTTTAATAAACAAGTCGCTGCCATGTATTTAGATGAGGTCAATTATCTTTCAATAATAATCATTGTTCTCTTTTTTATTATATCCACTTCATATATTAATTAACTCGCTCCATATATTAATAAATTCACTTCTTAATAAGGTCCCTCATATCACATTGGTTGCAACATCTACCCAAACCAATTTTTTGTGGTTATGAAGATAGCCATGATGGTGTCACTGATTTTCTTGGGTTGCACAAGATAGGGGAAACCCTAGTTGTGTTGCTATCTTTCTTGTTATGCTGTGCAAATGTGAGGGGTGAATCAGGGGTGATTTGGAGTTCTATTTTCTTGGGGGATGGTGAACTCTCTGATTGTTGTGTCATTTTCTTGTGCCACATTTTTTTTGCTCTTCTTTCATTATCATTTCTACTTTCGTTTTGGTTGTGTATAGGGCCTCTCAAGTTTTTTTTCCTCAGCTTGTGGGGTGACTCCCTATGTTTGGTGCTCTCTTGAGGTATGGATTGTGTGGATCCTCCTCTTTCCTTGCATGCAAATTCTATGGAGGCTTTCAATAATTTTTTAATCGGTCAAGGTTCGTCGTTGGAGAAATGTTTTTCTAGACTTAGGAAGGTGAATGGTTGTTTAGAGAGAAGCCAAGAACATCTAGTTTTGGTGATTCAACCAAAATCTATTACAGAGGACATTGCGTACCTAAGCAATCCTGCGTTGATCTGTAAGTTAATGGGAATTTGTCTCTCTTTTCCTATTTTGGAGTCTTGGGCCTGAAAGATTATGACTCTTGAAGGGGATATGGAGATAAATTTGGATGCAAACAATTATTTCTTAGTTGTTTTTACATGCATGACAGATAGGAATAGGGCTTTTGAAGGTGGTCCTTATTTCTTTAATCGGGTTTGGATTTTCATGAAACCCTGGCATGTGGGTTTCAATGCAGCTGAGGAACTTCCCTCAAGGGTTCCCATCTGGGTTCATCTTCCATGACTTCTGTTGGAGTGTTGGAGGAGTGATATTTTGCATAGGATTGTTCTTCTCCTTGGCAATCCAATTGGTCTAGTGCAAAAAACTTTGGACCAAAAGGTAATTACTTATGCTCATATATGTGTGGAAATTGATTTGAATAACCCTTTCCCAAACTCTGTGGAGATATGACTTGGATCTATTTCTTGGGTTCAACAACTAGACTATGAAACCCTTCCCTTCAAATGTCATATTTGTCATGAGTACATGCATCTACAAAGGAAGTGACCTCAGTTTAATTAGGTGGTTGATGCAACTAATACTAATTCCAACCTAACTCCTAAGAATGATAAAGGGAAGGCCCCTATAGTTGATGGGGCGACATACAAGGAGGGTTTCATCCCAATCAAGCCTCATAACAAAGGGAGAGGTTTGAAGATAAACAATATGATGTGGTCTTCAACCAATTTGATATTATGGACAACTAAGTCCAAGAGGAGGGGTGTCCTATCAAGATTTCTTTTGGTGGGGGGGCCTTGGGAGTGGATTTTTCCAGGGATAAAGCGAATGATTTTCAGAACTTTCCTTTGAGAGAAGCACAAGTTGATCTAACGGTCACATATGCATCATCTCAGATTCTAGTTACTTCATATCAAAGTGGGCTAGTGGTCTTGAATGAGGTTGATGCCTTGAAGGATCATGTTTCTTCCCAACCTAAGGATGATTTGGATACTAGGAAGAGTAGTGGGACTGTGCATGTCTTGGGTTTACAACAAAAGTCCCTCAAAAAGGGGCCTCCAACGAAACCTCCCAAGGTGGTTCATAAGAAGGATCTAGAGAAGGTTGAGTTGCTTGGTGAGAATTTGGTGGATTCGGGGTTAGTGAAAACCATTGACTCCCACTTCTCCCAATCTCAAAAATGAATATTATTTCATGGAATGCGAGGGGTATGAATATCATCCCTCGACAAAATGATATTTGGGAGATGATATGTACTCATGGTCCTAATATGGTTTTCCTTTAGGAGACTAAGTTATCCATGGATGGTATGTTGTATAGAGCTCCTAGCATTTGGGCTCTTGGCTTTTGTCAATGTGTCGAGGCTCATGGTATTTCTAGGAGGTGGCTTGTTTCTAGGATCCAAGTAAGATTTCTCCTCTTTGGTGGTGTTTGATTCACTCGGCTATGTCTTTGGTTGCCTCTAGTTCAGAGTCAGGTGAAACCCACCTCTTCACCAATGTTTATGCTCCTATTGATCTTTTTGGTAAAGCTTAGTTGTGGGCTCATGTTAGATATATTAGATCTTTAGATCCCTTGTTCCTGTGGATTGTGGTGGGGGACTTTAATGTTGTTTCTTTTCTTAAGGAGAAACATGGTGGGAATTTCAAGCTTGACCAATCTGCTAACCTCCTTAGGGATAATATTGTTTTTCTAAATTTAGTTAACGTGAAGCCAAACAATGGTATTTTCACTTGGAATAACAAGAGATGTGGGGAGAATGTTATATCTAAAAGGCTGGATCATTTCATGGTTTCCTACATTTGGGTGGGGGATAGGTGGTCTACCAGCTCAGAGATTTTAGACCAAAAAGAGTTGACCACTGGTTGATTATGCTTTTTGCTATTACATTCAAATTTCCTAAGAACCCATCTTTCAAGTTTCAACTCATGTGGTTGTGGGGTTCTCCTCTTCATGACCTTATGGTTGATTGGAGGCATTAAGGGAAGCCTGCTCATGGTAGGGCTATGTATTCCTTTGCTAAAATATTACAATATGTGAAGTATAAGCTCAAGAAGCGAAACAAATAGTGTTTTTGCAACCTTCATCATAATAAAATGTCAGTTCAAGTTGGTTTAGCTTCCATCACTCATCAAATCTGTAACTATGGTCTTACTGATGATTTGATTAGGGAAGATTCAATAGTTGTTAAGGAGCTAGAGGAATGGGAGTTGCATGAGATCTTCTAAAAGAAAAAGTCTCAGGTTGACTGGCTTTGGGAAGGGGATAGAAATATGGATTTTTCATAATTTTTTCAAAGCTAGAAGGATAGGGAATCTTATTCCCTCTCTGATGTCATCATAATGGTTTCAATTATCTTCTATGGCTGAGATTTCTAGGGAGGTTGCTTGATCCTATTCAGTTTTGTTCACTAAGGACTCTCTCATTGTTGGTAGTGAGCAGAATGTTATTTTATAGTGCATTCCTTCTTTAGCTTTGAATGAGATGAATGTGGCCCTCATGCACCCTATTTTATTTCTTGAGCTGGAAGAGGTTGTGTTTCAAATGAAAAAAGGTAAGGCACAGGGCCAGATGAAGGGATTTCTTATTAAATCCTTCCAGGAGTTTTGGGAAATTATCAAATTGGATCTCCTTGAGGTGGTTCAATAGTCACAGCATAATAAGTAGATGCCACATGCTATGAACTCCTTTTTTAGCTCTTATTCCTAAAAGGGAGGGAGCTAATTATCTGGATCAATTTAGACCCATCACTCTTTGTAATGTGGTTTACAAAATTATCACTAAATTGATTACTGAAAGACTTAAGCCTTGCTCAACTCTTTGATTTTTGTAGAAAAAGGTGGTTTTGTTGCTAGCAAGCAAATTCTTGATGGGATTGTGTTCATTCTATGGAAAATTCGAAGGAGAAAGCCATGTTTGTCAAACTTGATATGGTGAAGGCTTATGGCAAGATCAGATGGGCATTCTTACAAAAGGTTCTTTGGGCTTTTGGTTTTGATAGGGAGTGGATTGATTGGGTTATGAGTTGTGTAACTTCCTCTTCCTTTTATGTTCTTATTAATGGTGAACCTTCAGAGTTGTTCAGAGCTTCCAGGGGCCTTCGTTAAGGGGATCCTCTTTCTCCTTACCTATTCATCATTATGGTTGAGGGGCTGGGAAGATTTGTCAACTCTTGCATTAGTCAAAGTTTGATTCAGGGTTGGAGTTGAGGTGGTAGGGTGCATCCTTATTCACTTACAGTTTGTGGATGATACTACTTTGATGGGTATGGCCAGAATTCAGGAGGCTATGAAGCTAAGGAAAACTTTAGACATTTATTTGGGTGCTTTTGGGAAAAAGATCAATGAGGATAAGTCATAAATCTTCTTCTTTAACACTCCTTGACTTATTCAGGATAGGATTGCTTAGATCCTTCAGTTTTAGATTGGTTCTCTCCCTTTTTCTTATATTGGTATTACCATTTAAGTGGGCTCTCGGCTTAGAGATCTTTGGAAGGATGTGTTGGATAAGTTCCATAAGAGGGTAACTCATTGGACTTGTCGATGGCTCTCATCAACTAGGTGTGTAACTCTTTGGAAATCGAGGGTTCAAGATCTTCCTATCTATAGATGTTTTGTGCAAGTTATCCCCCTATGCTTTATTAAGGAGTTTGATGCCCTTGCCCATCAATGTTTTTGGGTTGGTAATTTATATTCCTCAAAATGGGGCCTTTTTAAGTGGGATTTTGTATGCAAGTTGAAGAAAGAGGGTGGTCTTGGGCTCAAGCTTGTAGGCTTGATTGTTTGGGTCTTAGCTGCTAAGTTATACTAGTGTTGGTGCACTAGCTGGGATCAAGACTGGGCTAGGATTATTACTATTAAAAATCTTGGGGGAGTGAGTGTTGTGGATGTGCCTTGGTGTAGCCTTTCGGGGAGGGGGCCCATGATTTGGGATACTCTCAAAAGAGAGGAAAAGCTCATTAACCAAGGTCTCTTTTGGATTTGCAATAGTGGCTTTGATGCCCTCTTTTGGCATGATTTGTGGGATGGTCACCCCCTATATTGACTATGTATCCTCATCTTTTGCCTCTTTGTAACAATTTTCTTGATGTTGGTTGGAGTCAGGTGAAAGATTTCAAATTGGTGCAGGCTCTAGGTCGGGTGGAGGTGGAGGTGGTGCATTGGAAGGCTCCACAGGAGTGGCTACTGGGGGAACTAAGGAGGCTCATCTTGAGCTCACTAGGATTTTGGCTGACATAATGTGCAATTCCCTTTCTGGGAGGGATACTTTGGCTTGGGGTCCTATTCCAAAGGGTAATTTTCTAGTGGCCTTAGGTTACCTGGAGCTAGATAGAATGGTGTTTTGGAGGATGGAGGTGCCTTGGTGGAAGTAGGTTTGGAACAAATTTTCTTGGCCCAAATGCATTTTTTCTTATGGTTGGTTGTTCAAAATAGACGTCTTACCTGGGAAAATTTATGGAAGAGAGGTTTTCATGGCCCTTCTATTTGTGTTCTTTGTAATAATAGTGAGGAAATTTCCTCTCACCTCTTTTTTCTAATGTCATTTTGCTCGAGAGATTTGGCACTTCTGGTGGGGGCTTGGAATCATGCTTGTGTTCATGCCACTTCTTTGGTTGAGTTTTGGGATAGTATGGGTAGACCTCCTACTCAAACCTCTTTTCTTAGGTTATATCATAGGCCCTTCTTTAATTATCTAGTAGTTGTGGTTGGAAAGGAATAGGAGGATATTTTAGGATGTGTAAATGGCTATGGCTCAGCTATGGCTTAAGATCCTCTGCAGGGTTTAGTTTTAACTATCTCTGTGAAATGTGCCTCATCTAATACTATGGATCCTTATGATGTGGCTATGATAAGGAACTTGAATCTATGGTTGGTGGCCCTAGGTACTTTGGTGGTAGAGGACCTTGGCATATCAAGCAGAAAATTCAACGGGAAGGTAAGTGGACCCCTCCTCCTCATGGTGTTCTAAAGGTGATTATTGTTGGTTCTTCTCAAGGGAATCCATGCCATGCTAGGATTGGTGGTGTTGGGAAAAATAGTATTGTTGAAGGTGTATTTTTCTTCTCCATCTATAAAGAGTAGCAAACTAATAATATTATGGAGACACTTGCTATTCTTTATGCTATGGAAAAATTTTACTCCCTTGGTTGGAGGAAGATTATTTGTGAATATGATTCATAGATTGTTGTACAAATATGTTGAATGATCAAAGGTTGGAGGGTACCAATTGGAAATTGGCTTTACTGGTTAAACAAATCTTGAGGATGTGCGGTTCTTTGGAGTATATCTTCTTTTGTCATATTCCTAGGGAGTGGAACAAAGTGGTTGATTGTTTGGCCAAGTGGGCTTCAGAGCATGAGGATAGGTGGGATGTGGGAGATTGGATCCTTTTGCCTTTGAAGTAAGTGATGGCTTTGGAAAATGTTATTTTGGAGGACAAGAACATGTAATTGTGCCTTTTTGTTGTTTCTTTAGGGAATCCTTATTGTCTCTTGGCTAATTCTATAATGTTTCTTGATTTTCTAATAAATTTTTTACCCCTCTTTTTTATAAAAAAGGTCCCTTATATCACACACATCTTAGGTAATTATCATGAATAAATATATGTATTTGTCTAATATAAAATTGTTGCCCTTGTTATTTTAATTGTTCCTTTTTAATGATTCATTCCCAATCACTACACTTAAATATAATCTTCTTTGTGAAGGTAACCATAGTCTTTAAATATGATTTGTCTTCCAAAGATAATTTATGCTATAATACGCTTGGGTGATTAATCATTTATATGTCTTTGTAACATATGCCAATACTTGAGTGATTATAAACTTGTTTAAATATGAATTTATCATCAATGGTAATGTTTTGATCATTCGGTTTGACATCAATGACAATATTTCTAACACAAAGGTGCATACAGTTTTCCTTATCTCATTTCTCAAAGCACCACATATAACTTTGATAAAATATTGTTTGGTACAAAACAAAAATAATAATGCTATTTTGATCATAGAAAAAGAGTACCTCCTTAATATCTATTATTTATTCTAAATATTTACCTCTTTTCTTCCTCATTTTCCCTCCAATTTAGGTTGTTAGAGTAATTTAGGCTTGTATATAGTATTCTCACCCTAATTTGAGTCCTAAAAAACTACTCTAACCTCTTAACTTAATCCATCAACCTTGCAGTTTATAATTTATAATATGTATGCTTATCTTGGTAAGAGTAGAGACATATACATAGCATGACCATACAACTATTTGTTATTGGTAGTGGTGTTTTTTTCCCATTTGCATTTGGTGTTCTAGTAAATATTACATTGATGTGTAGTCATAGTCATCTTCATTTCCCTATAGTGAAAATAATGAATATCATCATCCCCTTCCTTTCCCCAGGCTTAAAAACACCCTTCTATCTACTACTCTATCGTACAACCCCTATGGTTCAAGATTGATCTTCCACCTTACCTTGATCATAATATCCACCATCCTAATATGTACATCTAATGTTGATGTAAAGTTTCACCATGCTCCCCACCCTCTATATAAGGGAAATAAATATTTAATTTTCCTCCTTTGCTCTCAAGCCTCCTAGTCATCTTATTCCTATTACTACAAATCACCTTGATCTCCTATGTATCATATTTTAATATCATCTACAAGTATTTCGAGCAAGGGAAGAGCAGGTGATGACTTTGTCATAGGTGATGACTCTAAACCACAAGAAAGGTGTAAAAGATGAAAAATTTAGCTTCTATGATGGAAATCTCCCTTGAGAGTTAACATCACACTCTACAGTAGGATGAATCAAAAGCTTTAAGCCTATTTAAAACTATACTAATTACATCATTTCTTAGAAACTTCATTTTAAACAAAAAAGATAAAATTAACTAACTAAAACACTTGAAGAAAGTAAATCGGTGAAGAAATGTGTTAACAAAAAATAACTACATTTTTAACAATAGAAATGAAAATTAAAAATGATAGAGAACCAAAAGTCAAAAGGAGAAATTTATTTCCTAAGATGCTAGCATGTCACATGAACATTTGTGTATTGTGTTGTCATTTGTACAAGTAGAATGCAAACAAGCATCTAAAAAACATGAAAATCCAACTTAGCTATTCACATAGCCTACAAAACTAGAAAAAGAAAATGTACCAACAAATACGATACAATGAAATATAAAGGGATTAAAATAAGATTTACATGATTTAAATAATAATACAAATAAATTTTCAAATGAGAATGAGAATGAACTTGCAAACATTTGTGTGGTTGAGTGCTCTCAAAATACCTGTAAACACAAAGAAAAGGGAAAAAAATGGGGTTGTTTAGGGATTTTCCTTAGTCAAATCCCCGCTTTGGTATTTATACCTTCATAGCAACCGAGATACATAGATAGATAAAAGAAAAATTATGTGTATGCTCCTATCTCAAGTATGTCTAGAATGGTCAGAGTTGTGAATGTGTAATAGTGGAGCTAAAATGAAAGAGAAGGGATGTGATAATCCCAAGGTATTTGAGGGCACAATAAAAAGAAATACTTACAATAGTAAAAATAAATAGGAGTAATATCACCTACAAAGGCTTAAGAAATTCAAGAATAAGGAGAGAGCTAAAAAGAATGTTGTAAGAGAGCTTGAGAGACTTGGTATCTAAGCTTGAGAGTGATGTATCTAAGCTTAAGAGTGGTGTGTGAGAGAGACTAAGAGAGCGCCAAGAGAAGGCCAAGAATGAGAAAGATTGATTCAAAAAGAAAGGAGGGAAGATAAAGAGGTTGATGGGATATTTAGATTCATCTTGAGTTGTTTCCACTGACTTGGGAAGGTGACAATTGGAAAATTGGTTGGAAACGACAATCAAATAAAAATCTATTATGGGGAACTAGTGTGATGCATGGATGTCCACATGATGCACTAGTGTCTGAATAATTTATGCTAAAAAATGATGAGAGACTAGAATAACATAAGGGTAGCACAAAGGTGACATGAAAAAGTGACCATGAGAATGTAGAGTTCGAAAAGTGATCCTAGCTCTAACTAGGATTAAATAATTTTCACTTTGACTCCACATTTGGACACAAAACCAACTAGGATTGATGATTGGATAGCTACCACAAGGGAGAGCCAATACCCCAGGGTTTGGTCATTTTGAGTTACAAAGATGAATTTTTTTATGTGTGTTTCAACAAGCCTATTTGAGATAAACCCTAGATTTGAATATATAATTTATCGCACAAACAAAAATGAAAATTGTAAGAACAATTACATATTCTCAAAAGAGACACAAAGAGGAACCTTCTATTAAAAATTGAGCCTAATTTTGAGGGTCAAGGGTAGTGGTGCCCTTGACTACTTTTCCAAGACCTAGAAACTCGAAAAAGTAGGTTATAGTCTACTTTATGTTTCCTATGACCTACTCCTGACAAAACTTATAGATTTGTCCTAGACACATGAAAAGAGGGGTAAAGGTTGTGTTGTATAGGGCTTGCCTAAGTCAAACCCCGTTTTAGTATTTCTACCTCCACGTACAACAAATGATGATGATTAAGAGGGCATGCCCTAGGTCAAGTAGAGGTCAAAACAATAATTTATTGAAATGACAAATGATAAATGGATAATATTACCTTGGTATGAAATCTCTATCGAAGTTATGTACACACCATGAGTTGCCACCAAAAGTTATTTGATGGATTCTTGAATGACTTGAAGACCTGCAATAAGTTAGTCCATAAAACACAATAGATTTTTGTAGCTAACATGTAGAGGATAACTCAATACATCTTCATAATTTGATCATAATAGCTCCTTGTTCATAATCATCTCTTTTTTAATGTTCAAATGAGAATAAAACTTGTTTATATGTACATCTCGATTGATATTTTTGATTATAGGTCAACTTGGGATCTCGTTAAATCCCTAAGGACTGACACCAAAACTTATATTTAAAATAGGAAATCCTTAAGGTCAAGGGCGCTACCACCCTTGATCGGGTGTTTTTTCCCCAAATATATCAAGATGTCATGAAATTAAATATTTTTATAATCTAGCTCCGAAATGAATAGATTACTATTATAAATTATTTTGTAGGAAAAATAGGGTATCCATGTAGTGTGAAATTGTCAGGAGTGGCAATTTACGATGCTACATTTAGCCCCCACTTTAGTGAGAGTGTGATCTTATGTTCATACTCACACTAAAGGAATAAATCCCCTTATCAAAAAATTGAAGAGATGGGATGACACCAAGTTGAGGGGTATGAAGCCCCCAACTTAGGATCTCGTTACTCTATAATGTTAAAAAAACACGCACATAAGACAAAGCAAGATTCAATCATGCATACAACACTCAATGAACAATAAATGAAGTACACATAAAAGAATACACAAAGCATAGATAAAGAAAACACAAAAAACACACAAATAAAACTCACAAAATATACGAAGCAAACACACCAAATAAATGAAGTAAACATGCCAAAGACACAAGGTAAACACATAACATACACAATTAAAAATAAGACATAAACACAAGGTTAGTATGCTAAAAGAGGTTCAAGTCAGTAAGGTAAAGAGACATCAATTTGAAAATTTGTCTCAAATACCAAATGCCATCCATAAAATATGATGTTAGACATAACAACTCTCTCATAAGGACCAACAAGTTGTGTTATGCTAGATCACCCATGAGCTACATAGATCCACTGGCTAGCAAGTTATGTTATGCTAGGTGTCCATGCAATATGATGGGTTTCACAATGCTAGCAAGTTGCACTATGCTAGTTAACTCATAGAAACACATGGCTCCACTGGCAAGCAAGTTGTGTTATGATAGGTGGCCATGTAAAAATGCTCAAGTTCATAGGCCAGCAAGCTCCATTATGCTATGTCCATGCAAATCACGCTTTAGGGAGTGCATAAAAGTTTAACATCATGGGAGATGAATCACCTTAGGGGCTGTACAATTTGATGTCATGGAGGATGAATAAATTCTTAACATCATAGGGGACAAATTGATAACCACATCTCAAGGGGCATTATAAATAACACCACCACCAAGGGGTTATGCCAATAAGTCAAATCACACAAGATGTCAATGAAATGGATAGGGTGATATTCCCCCCCTTAAAATGATGGCATACTTTCTATGATGATATTTTAAGGAAAAGAGGGAGAAGAGAGTGATAGGCCAAAAGTGGGGTAAAGAATAAACTGGATTTAGCTCGATTTAAGTGTCAATCTGGGAATCCTAAGCTTGTGAAAGGTGTTGCAACAGTATACCTAAGGGCTGAAAGTAGTGAATCAAGTGGGGATGAAATGCAGATAAAACACACAAAAGACTAGAAATTGAATTGAATGTTTTTGGTTTTTGTCTTACTGTTTGAATTGCGCCAGAAACAGTTAACTGTGAAAGAAATAGTTTGTGACAGTAACAAAAAAAAATTATTAATAGAAAATAAAACACGCTTCGCTAAATTACAAATACTAAAATCAAACTTTAATGAAATATTACATTCCAAACTTAAGTCACAAAATCTTCTATCAAACCGAACTATAATAAAGATGTTGGAATTTAAATCACGCAACTATGAAATCTATTGAAATTAAATAAAATAAAAAAATAAATATTAATAGTAAAAATAAATAAATGTCACTGTGCTTCACCAGGGAGTGGGCCCTTGCTTCGTGGTTTGCAGGTGAGATGGGACGAGAGCCTTTCTACGCTGCCTTGATCAAAAGAAACATTGTTTTATTTATCAAAAGTTTTATATAAAATTTTGTCCTCCTTTACACTATGCGTAATTATATATACGTTGTTTGTACTAACAAAATACATAAAATATTGAGTTTGTTGTGGCCTATGGCCAACAAACTAGAAGAGACAAAAATATGTGTCGCTAACCACATATTAAAACAACCTTGTTATAACTGAAGACAAAAATAGGAAACAAGAAGATTTCATTTTTCTCCTCCACACAATTGGCAATTGCATCTCCATTCAGATTTATTTATCAATAATCACGGGTTCTTGTGCTTATTTAGATTTGGCACTGAAGAGGTAACCAACACCACCTTGGAGATTGACATCATCTTTTGAAAAGATAATAGAAATAAATTGTGGGTCAAAAAGTAATACAAAGAAGTTCCTGACCAAAAAGTGACAGGAATGTCTACACCCTTAAATCCGCATGCTACAATATATATTTTCTTGACATAGTGGAAGAAATATTAGTAAATACAATATGATCTTATTTATTCACATATTTTATCTAGAAACTAAATTAAAGATTACTTATATATATTAAATCATATACAACATAAAATGGTAAAATGGTATGATATGGAACGGAAATGGGATGTGGGAATGGGTATGAAGGTGTATGAAATAGGCTAAAATATGGCATAAAATAGAACATAATTGGCTCTCATCATTCCCCTCAACTTAGCATATTGCACGTACTCATGATATCTTTATTACTGAGAGGTTGTGATTC
The DNA here is from genome assembly GCA_007115665.2 of Sequoiadendron giganteum. Lineage (NCBI taxonomy): Eukaryota > Viridiplantae > Streptophyta > Pinopsida > Cupressales > Cupressaceae > Sequoiadendron > Sequoiadendron giganteum. The sequence continues at coordinate 745,692,359 of CM021101.1, read as the reverse complement.
ACAATCATAATTCCCATCAATTTTTCTATAGCTCTTCTACATATCAATCATCATGGCTTTACTTTTGTTTGCCAATTTTCTTTTCATTTTTTTCAATATTCATACCTTCCTCCAACTCAGATAGTTTTTTCTATCATTTTTTCTTTTGCTATTTTTTATTTTCTTTTTTCATTTTTCCATAGAATTATTTGTTGGAAATGCTATATATAGGAGGTATCATAAGAAAAACTATCTCCATATTCATTAACTATGTGAAAGATGGATGAAACGATAGACAATATAAATGATTATGAAAGGTGAAATAATGGATGTTATGATGGGATAAGCAAAAGGAAATGATGGGTGAAAAGGTAGGTAATAAGGATGGTGGACCTCCCCCCAACTTAAAGGGTTGACCTTCCTCGGGAAACAAGGAGAGGCTAGGTAGGAATGATGCATATATGATTAATATAATAAGAAAATTTATTAAAGTTAAAAGATAAAATAATGAAAAATAAAATTGATTGTCTTACCAACTTGCATTTGCATGTATGCCAAGGTTGGGTATCCAAAAGAACTCAGCAACTATGAATCACCAAGACTGAACCAAAAGTTGTGACAAGAATTATGATAAGAACCGCAACATAGGGAATACAAATGTCCCACAAAAACACCATAAAACATACTGATGGTAGTTGACTTTGTCTTCACTTTTGTGAACACCTCAACTAAATGAGTAACTCATGCTACAAGGGATCAAAGTCAGACCAATCATAACAAACTAGAGCACAACTACACAAGTGAGTGGTCGGAGGTGCTAGAGGCACTCAGATAGAGTGAAACAACCATGGAAGCATATGAGTGTACCTAAAAAGGATTAGCCCAAAGAAAGAACACAAAGAATTGCATTTTTTCAATTTTTTTATTTTTTCATGTTTTTTCATATTTTTCAATTTTGATAACGACAAGTGACCACTGGCAAGCCAGTTTTCAATCACTTACCGCTTAGTGGCACCGTGAAAATAGTTTTCACCACTAAAAATTTTATTTCAACTACAATCTACCAAAAATTGGTTTTCAAACTATAGTTGTCTAACAACGCCCGAAGGTTTTCATTGTTAGAATTTTCTTTTTCTTTTTGTTTTTTTATTTTTCATTTTTTTCATTTTTTAGATAACCTGCATATAATGACCAAAGAGAAGGAAACCCTTATATGGATGTCTAAGTGACACCATCCAAAAATTGATTTCCTTCTATGACCCCATAAAATGTCACTACTAAAATTGGGTTGCATGTAGAACTTGAAATGATGACCAATAGCAAGAAATATACCTTCATCAAGATGGACCATGCATAGTCTTATAGCATAATTGCTACAAATAATCTTGATCCATTTAGCTCATGCCACCATATCTAAAATTTGACTATAGAAATTTTGAGTACATGCCTAATCACTTGGTGGAAAGAATTACTTACAATAGAAGCAATATTCCAAAGATAAGGCTATGTAGTGAAAGACCAATAATAGTCTCACAACTTATCCAATATGTCCATATAGATTAGATAGGTGGATGGAAAAATATTGATGATGAAGTGTGATGTATTAGAATGTTTTCAATCTTTGTGTGCATGTCTTCAAGTGGTCTTTGGATATGTGGCTTGTGAAGAAATAGCCAAGAACATAGTATCATGTTTCTCATACACCAAGTTGCATACTATCCTCCACATGATATAGCATCAAATTTGATATTGAAGAGAACTTGTGTCCATGAATGTTGAATACCTCACCCAAAAATCCTCTTGTGATATCCAATAGTAAAGCACAAATTAAACTTGAGGTGTTCCATATAGCTAGCAATGCCAACAAAATGTTAACAAATCCAACAAAGTGTGTTGTTCAATGCTCATGTAGAGAAGCATCATCAACTGGTATTGGTGTAAAAGTTTTGGGTAACCACGACAACCTATAACCATATTCTCATGAACAAGCATATCAAGTATAGTAATGCAGTATCATCCATTTAATAACTCCACCATTAAGTAGTTAAGTCATTTTTGTAAATGAAAGGTAGAGTAAATAATATGAATAAATACTTTTATAATAATAAAATGAATGAATATAATTACAGTGAATACTTGTGTAGACATAATAGCAATTCCAATTAACACAAGAATTCATGCCTTGATGTTCTCCAAAGCTCACACACGTGTTTGTATTATAAGCACCAGTGAAACCATCAATGAGGGTTGAAATTACAAATCAACCAAGAATCATCAAAATTCAAGGGATTCCTCCCCCCCAACTTAACTTCATACTACTAAGGCATGAGAGCATTAAGATAATCCTAAGAATGAATAATCACAGTGACATATTTAAGAATACCTTGAGCCTTGTTCAATGAACAATTAAACAAAGATTTTCAAAATTCAATGGATTTCTCCCCAACTTAATTTCACATTGTAAAACCATGAGGGTATTAAGATAATCCAAAGAATTAATAAAGACATATTCAATATATTAGAGCTTTAATGAATGGTCATCCATTTGTAGCATGTTTGGTATGGTCATTAATGCATTCAAACCATCTTTAATCTAAGTGTATGAATAACATTTATCATTGGACCTAGATCGACAAGTGTGTGAGGAATACGTATTTTGACCATAGGTCTCCCAATATCTAGATGTTTGAATATAAAAACATTTATAAATGATAGATCTTGTAGGATGTCATTATGTATCTCACACAAATCTTTAATTATTAAGGCATATAGTTCACCATTTCTTATTACATGATTAATTTCAACACATATTTATCATTTCAATGATAAAATTAGAATCACATTGAATTATTTCCTTCTGTGTGTAAATTGTTTCTAAAAGTTGTGATTTATTAAGTAGATAAGAAGAACTAAATTGATTATCTTTTAGTTGATCATATTGTTCTTCTAATTCAATTAAACCAAAATCACATCCTTTAGTTGTATTAATAGATTGCAACTGTGATTCACCAATTTCAAGCACATTAGTGGAATGTAAATGGATCATTAAGATCTCATTATTATATGCAGTTTGTACCACCTTATTAGATAATAATAATTTATTGGGAATTGCAATTTCCCTTTACGGATATGTTGGAGTGGATGGTGGATGATATGAATGGGATAATGATAATGATAAATGTTGTGTTGGATATAGAGTAGGTGGTAACATATAGGATATATATGGTGGAGATGGTAATATATGGGATGGGTATGGTTGTTGTGAGCATTCATTATGCCATTCTAGGTAGTATGGTGATTGTTGTTATTACCAATTTTCACTACAACTCAATTGGTGGAGTTGATTAAATTTTGTTATATCTTAAAGTGGAAATTCAGTTAGTTGCTACATGGTTTTAAATTGTTGGTTGCATCTGTATCAGTCATGCATTATTGAGATAACAGAGTTTAAGAAGTATTCCTTAATGCTTATTGAACAAATGAAGTACAAGCTGATTACACAAATGATTAAGCATCCATTGCTTTCATTTTATTTCAATGACATTGTTACATTACAAATTTCATTTGATTGCAAGAATACAAATGACAGTACAATTTTGCATTTCTGATACATTTCTTTTCAGAATGAAAAGCAGAAAGACAATTTAAAGAATCCACACAAGCCGTGGAGTTAACTGTTGCAATACATTGAAGGGAGCACCCTACACTACTGAAGATGCAAGAAGGAAAAACACATAAATATGGACATAATCATCATTGCCTGATTATTGTCGGTCGATGCAGAAGTGGTGCACCATCTTTCATCCTTGAGCTCCAATCGACCTGCAAAATTTGGGAAGGTCTCGTTAGAGCTCCGACTATGAACATATCAACATGAACCACCAACAGTAATGGATAATGCTACTAACTGTGCATTGAAACAATCAGGAAAAGTGCAAGAACCAAAGCTGAAAGTGTAAACATCATGATATTTATTATTTTTTGCTAACTTTGTTTATTTCTTGTGTAGGTATAGGAAAAGTCATGAAGTTGATTATTTTATGAAGACATAAAGCATTTGGGGTAAAATGAGCTCCCACAAGGGTAGAGCTCGACATGCTACCCCTTAAACTTACAAGTGGGCCAGGCAAAATAGTATAATTATCATGCTCATCAGAGCCATACATGAAGGAGTAAAAGATATTTTTCAGTTATCAAAGCATTAAATCTATCGTTCATTCATAACAATCAAGTCTGAGTGATAAAATGGAAATTACAGATGAACAATACATTTAACTAATTTAATATAGCTGAAAACTATCAATTTGCATTATGAAAGGTTTAATTATTGCTGCCATATTATTGATTTATGTTGCCTTAGGTCTGTTCACATTCTTTTATGTTGTTTCATATTATTTTGTTTTGGAGCAGCAAGTGTGCTATCTTATAACAGTGATAGTGAACAAGCATACATAATGCCTTATCAATGAAGCACTAACGAGCAATAAAACCATGGAAATATTTGCAGAGTTTCAGTATTGCTTTATCTCATGAAGTGTTTGAGTTGAGAATGCCTATTGTTTTTTGGAGGCATGCAAGTTGTGACATGAAGGTGACAAGCACAAAGATGTTGCTACAAGAATGATATAATAGAAAGAGAGCTTACTGCATTGTTTAAAATCATATGAGTATAAGCATAATGTGGAGGTTTTAAATACAAATTATGTTCTATTTCAGTGAAATACATATGAGAATTTTGATAGGAAAGCAAAATGCTTAAAGATGCCATGATGGGTGAGTAGGAATCTGAATGCATACAGGCTAGCAACTATGTTATCAAATAACGAAATACCATGTGGAGTTTAATCAAGAATACAATAATAAGCAATTTCTTTCAGAAAATGGAAAACCCACATGAGGGTTTAAATTCAAATACAGATTTATTATGGTTTCCAGCATACCCATGATGGGTGTTCAACAGTTAAAACAAAAAGTGCAGAAATGAGTAAATTTATTTCTGAGATAAAGAATTTTCTCTCATTTTCCTGAATACCCATATGAAGATTTTTTATTTAAATGCAGATTTATTCAAAATGTTGAATACCCACGAAGAGATTTTTACAATAATGACAGTTTCTTTCATTTTTTAGAATACCCACATTGAGGTTTTTTATCAAAATGAAGTTTTTCACCATTTCCAGCTTACCCACATGGGGTATTCAATAGAAAAACCAAAATGAATGATTTGATTCAGAATCAAGAGATACCCATGTAAGGGTTTTACAAGAAAATGCATGTAATGCATAATGGGTCGAGCCCATTTATGGAGGTTCAGTTACATTTTCTAGAAATGATGAGAACCATTTTGAGCTTTGCTTCATAAAAATCAAAATATGAAGATAGTGATTGTGAAATGGAGTGAGGAATTCTTCAATAAAATCCAAGAATGAAGCATTCATGGCGCGACCTGCTTGGATTGTATGTTTAGATGCAAACAACAATTATTCACTTGCATTTTTTGCTTTTAAATGCTTTATGAATTAAAGAGAAATGCAGAAATAAACAATAGAGAAAGTGAGCTTACCAAGTGGCGGCCAGTAGAGGAGTGGAGTGGCGCGCCCAACTCTAATGGAGCTCACAAACAAGGGTCGAACTCTCCCGTGGCGGCCAAAATGGGATCAAGCAAACATAGAGAATAAAGGAACACACAAAGTCAGAATGGAGGAGAATCGACGGCCTTTATACCCCTTTATTGCTCTCAATATTTAGTGGAAAAGTCACAAAAACCATAGGAACAACTTACCATTAGCACAGGGAGAGGAATCGATCATTTGGTGGAAGAAATGTGAAGTTCTCAAGCCTTTGCAAGCTGAAAATCAAGCTCATACATGGCGGTGCATTCTTCTCTCAGCAGAGCCAAAGTCTTCAAAGTTTGTAAAGTGCAAATAAGATGAGTTTAGGGTTTTCCATTAGTTTTGTCCATGCTTGCCCTAATTCGAATTTAGGGTCTTTAGTTGCATTTTGAATTAAGTCATGAGTAATACCTTGAGGGGCCAAATTCTTGCATGCCCTAGGTTGACCTTGATTAAGTCTTCATTTATTTCCATATGCCTAGGTCGTGCCTCTTGAAAAGTTCATAAAGCTTTGTGAGTTTTGGCTCCAATGATTTTAGGTTTTGGGTGAATATCTAAGGCTTGTGATTTAAATATTAACATTTATGCCTTTTCCTTAGTGGAAAATGAAGAATTACCATATGCCTTAGATTTTTAATTGATCTAGAGAGAAATCAGTTAAAATGAGATGTGAGTTTAACTGATGTCTTGATGCTTTGGGTATTTATTTTGTAATTGATTTTATAGAAATCAATCAAGTCTTGGAGGGGTATTATTTTAAAATTAAAATTCAGACCTTGGGCATTTATTTTTAAATTGATTTTTAAAGAAAATCAATTAAACATGTAATAGAGATGGCTTATTATTTTTATGATTTTTTATGAGAAAAATCAATATTGTAATTGGAGAAATAAGGTTGTATTTTGCAAAAGATTTTATCTTTAATTGCAAAAATAAAGCAATTGTAAAAACTGCATGATGTAAAGCAAAGAATAAAACAATAATTTATAATTGTTTTATTTCTTATTGCTATTTTTAGCATTTTGCATGCAAAGATAAGTTGACTTTTCTTCTGGTCGGATTTGAGCTACATGGTGAAAGGATGAGTTATTTTATTTTTCTTTAAAAATAGATTTTGCCTATTTTTAGAGGCCTCATGGCATGCACATGCAAAAAGTGTGTTTTTTCCACTTTTATGCCACATTTTGGAGCAGTTCTAGGTGCCTTTCCTTGAGCTTTTTTTCTTGAGTTGGGATTAGAGTTTTAGTGATATATCTTGGAGAAAAACTTAGTGTTTTCCCAGTCTAGATTATTGATTCTTGCTCTCATGCTAAAACAGAGAGTCTTGTAACTCGTAAATTTGTACTTAGACTTGTAATACTCCTTCAGTTAATAGAAACAACTTTCCTATTTTCTCAATTTTGTGTCAATTGCAATTTTTCAGTTTGATGTAATTTGTGATTTATGTTTACAAAATCCTTGTCATGTCCTTGAATTGCATTCTAAAGCAGAAAGATCATAGATGCAGGTTGCATGTTGTATTCACCATCTGAATCTTCATGCAAATCATTATTGTGTTAAGTGTTCATGAGAAGTTGTGAATCATTGTTGTTTTCTGAGAAATTGTTTGTGAGTAAAAAAATAGAGTCATCTTTAAGCAATCATTAAGTTCTTAAGTCATAGGTTTCATTCAAGTTCATCTTTCTACCCTTTTCCTTAAGAAATCATTTAGAATAGATTATTATTCGGAGAACCAGCTCACTCTGGAGATTCCTTCTTTGTTTAAGATCGCCTACATCTGAAGAAGGTTTCCATGTGTCAACAGATAGTTAGATTTTCTACAAATTTAACAAGGGTGCATATCTGATTGATAACAGTTTCCATTCACCACACATACTAGATAGGAAAGGATTTTGTGAAGAAATATATTGCCTTCTTGATTCAATAGAATTATAAGACATTTTAAAATCATTAAGCATACCATGATCTGCCTAATTTGGTGTGTGTAGTTGTCCTTGTGTTACAAGGAAGACATTCTCACTTTCACCTTTTTTTTGTTGAGGCTCGCGTATAGCTTGGATCTCCTTCACCATGTCCTCTTGAACAATTTGGCATATGCACTTATCTTCTCCCTTGCAACAATCAAAATAATAAATGGTCAAATCATCATTTTCAAAATTTCATTGTCCTAAAAATTCAGCAATTATTTGTTCTTGCTCAACTATGGAAATAACATCTGTAGATGTTTGTGACAATGATATTGGAAGATCAATATTATCTAAGTTGCATTCCTTAGGTAGAGGGGAAATAAAAATATCACTTTGTGTCAGCGCAATTCTTCCACCAATTTCTTCTTTTGTTTTTAAATTTGAAAGTGGGGGTTCGAGGGTAGTAGCCCATAGTAGGGTCAAGGGGCAACGCCCCTTGAGAGGTCCTGGGGTAGTGCCCTAGGCACACTCCTTGTCGTGATACAGGGCAGGGTCGAGCTGTGGAGCCCTCGCCGCCAAGCACATTTTTTTTCTTGTGTGGCCTTTAGATTCTTCATTTTTAAAGCATTTTTCCTTGAAAAGTGATGTGTTTGAACTACCTTGAAAATGCAACATTTTGATTGTTTTTATGTTGTTTCCCCAAACTTACTTCCTTCCTATCAATTAACTCAAAACAGCTGGTGTGAATATAAATGGTTGTATCTACTAAGATCTACCTACAAAATCTAATAATGCATCTATATGATTTAAACAATACAAATTAGGACTAATCACCTGGGCAAGGCTAGCAATTGTGCGAGCTTTCATCCTAATGCATTGGTCCTAACTCAACTCACTGGTTTTTTCGGCCTTTAACACCTCTCCCCAGCAATGGCACCAAAATGATAGGCCAAAACTGGGGTAAAGAATAAATTGGATTCAACTCGGTCTAAGTGTTAATCCGAGAATCATAAGTTTGCGAAAGGTGTTGTGGCAATATACCTAAGGGTTGAAAAAAGTGAATTAAGTGGGGATGAAATGCAGCTAATACACACAAAAGATTAGAAATTGAATTGAATTTTTTGGTTTTTGTCTTACTGTCAGAATTACGTCAGAAATTGTTAGTTCTGTGACAAAAATAGTTTGTGACAGTAACAACATTTTATTAATAGGAAATAAAACACACTTTGCTAAATTAAAAATATTGAAATCAAACTTTAATGAAAAATTACATTCCAAACTTAAGTCACAAAATCTTCTATCAAACTGAACTATAATAAAGATGCTAGAATTTAAATCACACAACTATGAAATCTATTGAAATTAAATCAAATAGAAAATGAATAACACACATAAATATTAACAGTAAAAAGAAATAAATGTCACCATGCTTCACCAGGGAGTGGCCCTTGCTCCATGGTTTGCAGGTGAGATGGGATGAGAGCCTTTCTACGTTGTCTTGACTAGAAGAAACATTGTTTTATTTATCAAAAGTTTTATATAAAAGTATATCCTCCTTTACACTATTTGTAATTATATATACGTTGTTTGTACTAACAAAATATATAAAATATTGAGGTTGTTGTGACCTGTGGCCAACAAACTAGAAGAGACAAAAACATGTGTTGCTAACCACATATTAAAACAACCTCGTTATAACTGAAGACCAAAATAAAAAACAAAAAGATTTCATTTTTCTCCTCCACATAGCTGGCAATTGCATCTCCATTCAAATTTATTTATCAATAATCATGGGTTCTTGTGCTTATTCAGATTTGGCACTAAAGAGGTAACCAACACCACCTTGGAGACTGACATCATCTTTTGAAAAGATAACAAAAATAAATTGTGGGCCAAAAAGTAATACACAGAAGTTCCTGACCAGAAAGTGGCAGGAAGGTCTACATCCTTAAATTTGTATGCTACAATATATATTTTCTTGATGTAGTGGAAGAAATATTAGTAAATACAATTTGATATTATTTATTCACATATTTTATCTAAAACAAAATTAAAGATTTCTTATATATATTAAATCATATGCAACATAAAATGGTAAAATGGTATGATATGGAACAAAAATGGAATGTGGGAATGGGTATGAAGGCATATGAAATAGGCTAAAATATGACATAAAATAGAACATAATTGGCTCTCATTAGAGAGGATCCTTAAAATTGATGCACACCTCCAAAACTAGTTATCCTTGCCCCCCAAGTCAAAAACAACCATGTTAGAGACTATCGTGTTGCTATCATAGAAAGAAATGTGGTTGCATGCAAGATTGTACCACCATGAATGACAATGAGAAAACACATGGAACTATAAATGCCACATAGTGAGGAGAAACAACATAGAAGAGAGTTTTATCAATTAGAATAACTAGGTGCATCACCATAATTAAGTTGTATTTTATTACTCAAGGTATGTCATTCATTGGTAGAATGACCATGCACTCGATGATATGCACAAAATGAATGATTTTTATAAAATTTATTACGTGTTGGAGGAGGAAGAGTAATCAAATGGACTTTGAGAAGCCTTGACAAAATATTCTCTTGCTCAAATAAAGGATAAGGAGTAGGAGACAATCCTTTCTCTTGTAAAGAAAATCTTCCTTTCTTACTACAAGTTGTTATAAATATAGTAGATGATGGAGTATGAGATGTAGATAAATGAGAAGGTTGGAACCCTAATCCTATTTTTTCGAGATACAATGTAGACTTCACATGATTCTTAACTCCTTGTTTCATGTTTTCTTTATATCAAATTTTAGAAAGAATTTTAAATCTAAGCCCCTAACACTTTTCCAACTCAGATGGAGGAGGAGAAGTCTTGTTTAAATGGTTATGGAAATAAATGATTCTTTTATAAGAATGTGAATCCTCTTTAGGTGTTGAAATGTTAAGGTTAGACATCACCAACACATGAGGTACGAAAGCTAAAGAGCCCCCATCACCATCATGGCATGATGTTTTTGGATGTGTTGATGTAGAAAAATATTAAGCAAATGAAAAATAAGACACCTTAGGTTGAGATTGTGATATTTTTTACTCTACCACAAAGGAGGGTGTAAAATGTAATGAACCCCAATTGTCACCAAAACATGTACTTGAAGATAAAGCATTATTTTGATAATTATTTTTACTAGATTGTGTTGATGCTACTGAAACAACCTTCAAATCTTTGGGATTTAATGGCAAGATTTTAGACTCCCCAATGAAAGTAGGTATAAAATCTAACGATCCCCAATCATCACCCAAGAGTGCATTTATAGTATCATTATCATTGGAAGGAGATAGTTCAAATTTTGAAGATGAAATCAAAGTACTAAGAGAGTTGGAAATGTTATGTTCAACTTCGGCTTGTGAATAACTTTTTCGATCTACTTTAATTGTATAAACCTATTATATTTATAATTCATCATGTGGTGAAGAGTAGATGAAAATCCTTTCATGACATGAATCCACGGTCTACCCAAAATAAGGTTATGCTAGAGAGGATTTGGCATGACATGGATATGGGTAGGCAAATCATAGGTCCTACCTTAATGGGTAATTTGATTGTACCTGATGGCTTCCTACCAAAATTATCAAAGCCATCAATAGAAATATTATCAAGTTTAATGAGAGATTTATCCATATCGAGTTTATATAAAAGGTAAATTCCACAAACATTAAGACCTAATCCATTGTCAATAAGATTGCGTCTAACCATAATTATATTAATGACAACAAATATCATTAGAGCCTCGTGTTGGTTTTAGACTTCAGGAAGAGGTAATTCATGTTGATGGAATGCAATATCCAAGTTTGTTGCATTCATACTATTTAACAAGGCCACTACATCATTCAGTTTAACAAAAGGTGGCACAATAATATTTTGCAAAGGCTCTTAGAGCATACAATAGTAGGTAGGTGAATTTTGAATTAAATCCCAAAGAGAGATCTTGGCTAGAGTATTATGAAGTTGCTCAACAAGATCATACTCTTTGCCACTATGTTAAGGAAGAAAAGGTGTGGGAGGAAGATATGGTTGGGGAAATGGAATAGAATTTTGTATTTTTTTAGTTGCTTGTTATTTCAAGTGTTATATGTGTGACTAACTACATGATAATTTGGATGTTGTGACACATTTTGGTGTACATGATTGTTTTGAGTGAGTTATTTTGCAAAATTTAGGATATGACCAAGAGGTTTAGATTGGTTTGAAGGAGGTCCTATAATGAGAGAAGGCATAGTTTGACGCTTAAGAACATGAGAAGGTGGATAGATGATCAATTTTGGTCTTACAATTTCAACCAGGTTGACTATTTGTTGACAATCCTCTATCAATGGGTTATCAATGGTTGAATCCTCTTGCACCAAGATATCCTCACAAGTTAGGGAGATATAGGGAGAGGGAAAAACATGAGTATCCATAATTACATACTCTTATGCCAAAATATCCTCACAAGTAGGAGAAATATTGGGAGAGGAACTCATATGAGTATCGATGATTGCATCCTCTTGCACCAAGATATCCTCACAAGTAGGAGAGATATTGAGAGGAGGGACAAACATGAGTATCAGTGATTGCATCCTCTTGTGCCAAGATATCCTCACAAGTAGAAGAGATATTGGGAGTATGATGAACATGATTATCAATAATTGCATCCTCTTGTGCCAAGATATCCTCACAAGTACGAGAGATATTGGGAGAGAGACAAATATGAGTATCATGATTTATTGAAGAATGAAGATTAGGTAAATTGATGTTAATAAATGTATCAATGATTTAATTCTTTTGCACCAATATATTCTCATGGGTAGGAAAACTCTTGGTTGGTTGAAGGCTGACATATATCCCTTTTGATGGCATGGAATGGAGTTCCAAGCAGTGCCCTAAAAATTTTATTTCAGGAAAGCCATATTTTGCTATATCAAAAGAAGATTTTTGAAAAGAAAGTATATTGTTATTTTTTAGGGATAATGCATTGAATTAGGTGAATCAAGGCCAAAATAGCAATGCACAATAAAATTTGAAAGTTTTAGGAAAAACTGCTAAAAATGGGAAGTGGGTTTGAACAAAAATCCCATACATGTTTTTTCACAAAAAAATTGATGGAAAACTAACTAGACAAGGGCTAATGCCCTAGACCATAGGTGCAGGATTCTACCAAATTAAAATTCTGGAAATCAACTTAATTATATGAGGATCTGAGATTGCACAAGTTAAGGTCTAGAAGTAAACAAATTTCTAGAAATGCATGAAAACCTAATTTGTCTATATGAAGAACACACATCCATACAATTTTATATTTTTAAAGCAATGCAATATGTTCAAATAATAATTTTTAAAATTTAAAATGATGTAACTAACTAAATTTATCTTGAAAATGTTGAAAGATAACACTTTTTGATCTTTTGAAAAGAAAAACACTATGCAAATCTTTATTTCTTCAATGTTGTTCACTGAAACATGCATGCAATTTGACAAATGAAAACAACCTAAGATTGCACTCAAAATTCTTAATGAAATAACTCAAATCTAAGCCCTAATCAAATATGAAATTATGCAATTAAATTCATAATATTTTTTTAGTTTTTTAATGATATATAGGGGATGAGGGGTGCTTTGGTCTATGTACACAAGAGATAAAAAAACATATTCCTTGTGTGTGCTACTATGAGCCCCTCTTCCCCTTAGGTTTTGTGTGTTTCTATCTCCTTGGATTGTAAGTTTTATTCCTCTCTTTTTTGGTTATGTATGTGTTTTCCTTGCATGTGTATGTGTTGGAATAGTGGCTTTAGGGAAAAAATTAAATTAATTTTTGTAAGTTAGGGTGAGGGTATGGTAGGTACCTTTGGAGGGATTGGGTGCGTGCTCGTGCAGATGAATTAATTGCATTTGTGTGCGTGTATGGATTTTAACTTGGTATTTGGTAGTGGGGAGGACATTAAAAAAGATGAAGCAAGCAAAACATTTAAAGAAGTATTGCAAGAAGAAGAGTCAGAAGCACCTTCAAACAAAGTGGATTTCAATGTGGGACTCAGAGGAAATTGGAGAAGGACCATTGAGGAAGATGGAGGAACAACAATAGGAAAGTGTGAAGGAGGTAAGGAGCCACTTTTTCCCAACATTTTGAATGTTAACCTTAATGAAGAAATGTTAAATGCAATTAAAAAAGAAGAAAACAAACTCAAAATCATTGCTATTTTTTTTTGTGTATGGATAATAATAATCTTCTTGAAAGGATATTTTTTGACAATTGGCTTAATACTGTATGGGGTAAAAATATGGGAATAAAAAAATTGTTCTGTAAGATGATTCAAAAAGGTATATTTGTTGTCTTTTTGAAGAACCATAATATGCAAAAGAGAGTGTTAGAAAAGGATTTATAGAATATTGGGAAAACCCTCTTCAGGGTAGTTGCTTGGTTGCCGAAAATTACACAAATTGGAATTTTATTTTGTTTTGTCCCAAGGTCGATAAATTTTAAAAATGTGCCTCTACAAATGTGGGTTTTTTGCCCCAATTGTTAAAACCTATTGGTAGAATTCTACAAATTGAGGACACCAGATCCACCTTGCCTTATATGAATGCTAGAATGTTGGTGTCCTTTAATACTGGGGTATAAATCCCTAAAATAATTTAATTTGAAATAGATGGAAAAAAATAGTTGTCAAATAAAATCCCTAGGAGGGTTGAATTCTTGCTTTTTAAGCAAATCTGATGGGCACCAAAAGAATACTGCCCTGAAATTCTAAATAATAAAAGAAATAGTAGACCTTCGAGGGATAAATTTAAAAGTCATGATGCATAAAAATCCTCAAAGGAAGAGAAAAAAGTGGGTATAGAATGTGATATAAATAACAATAATGAGGTTGAACCACAATCTTGCTCTGAGGATAATGCACAAAATGGAAAAGAGGCTAAACTTAATGAGGAATTAAATAAAAATTGTGAGGAGGAAGGAAATAGAATTAATGAATCCTCGATGGAATTGAATAAGATGGATAGTGATCTTAGTAATGAAAAATTGGTTCCAAATGAAGTGAATGAAGTTGATGATGCTAGTAAATGAATAGATGGAATTATTCCTATAAAGGAAAAGGAAAGTGTGTCTCATAAAAAGAATGCACAAGAAATTGTGCTTGATAAGATTAAAGACCAAATTAGAAGAAGAAAGGTTGAGAGACTCCTAAACCCTCTAGAGGCTGCAAACTCTTTTGATTCAAATGAGATACCATATGACTATGAATATAAAAAGGAAAATAGAGATCAAAATTGTTTTAATCCATTGTTTTAGGAGACTGGAGTTGATCAAAGAAGTAAAATAAAAAAGAAGCTAAAGAGGAAGAAAAGAAGAAAAGGAAGGATGTGAGTAGAACTAGCAGTTCTCAAAAGCATGGGAAGAAAGTCAAAGGTGAAGAATTTCCTTCTTGTTTTGATAGGATCTATATTAGTTAAAAGAACCCCCAACCCCCCTCAAAGATGATCATAAATTGTATAAGTTAGAATATCCAAAAAGAAAATATGTGTTAAGTTCTCTTTGAAATAGTAAAAAAGACTTAGATTGTCTCCTTATATAAGAAGTAAAAGTTGTAAATTTCTAGTTGCACAATGCATTAAGATTTGGATGGAAAAATATTGTTGTCTTTCACATAAATCATCAAAAAGGAAAAGTTGGATTAGTATTATTAATAGGGAAACAAAAAAAATCTTATATTATTAATAATGATTGTTCACCATGTAATAGATGTATTTGGGTAACCTTGGAAAGATAATCATAAATTTGGAATATGCTCAATCTATGCCCCTAATGACTTTAGGGATATAATAGAAGTTTGGAGATGGTGTGCTGCTAATCTTCCCAAAGTACCATGGATTATTGGGGGGGACTTCAATACAGTTGAAAATAAAGAAGACAAATATGGAGGTTATCCCTAGGGATGGAAAGGAAATGAGTAGTATTATTGGACTAGAATGAAAAAAATGTTGAAACTACTTGACCCCCTGGAAGGAAATAAGAAAGACAACAAGAGTATTTGGTTTACTTGGTGCAACAATCAGGATGACAACAAAACATTTTATTACAAACTAGATTGGTTATATGCTAATGAAGATGCATTATATTTTGAAAGCATAAAAGGATGTTGACTGTGTTCAGGTAGAGCGTAAAACATTATTGTGATCCTAATAAAATGCTACTCCTAATGTGAGATGCTAGATAGAAAACTAATAGTGCAATGTGAAGAAGTAACAAGATAAAAAGGCACCTCAATAAGATTAGCCTAAGAAAATGGTGAAACAAAGGAGTAAGATAAAAAAAAATGATGATTGATTATACCTTTCCTTTGCTGCTCCTTCCTTGGTTGGCCCTTTGATTCTTCAAGAATTGTGTGTTCCTTGGATGGCAATGAAGTTGAATGGATGCAAGATGAATTGATGCAATATGGATTGATGATGTAAGTGCTAAAATGGATGAGAGCTTGAATGGCAATTTTGCAAGAGTTTTGTTGCAAAAGACTTGATCCTCAAAATGAGGGAAATGAGGGGATATTTATAGGCTAATTGGAATTCTCTAGAGAATTCAACGGTTGGGATTGATCCAACAAAGATCAAGATGAAGAGCTATGGTGAGTTGAGGACTCACAAGCCCTCACATCTTGACATGTGGAAGGTGATATGTCTTAGGGTGGAGTGATGTGGAAATGAGGTGGAAGAGAAAGACAAGAGGTGGAAGGGAAGTACATGAGGTGGATGAAGGACAAGTACCTTTGAGGTACCTTGGGGGATGAGAAGATTTCCTCAAAAAGAAACTTCTTGTCCCCAAATGAGGATGAAAAAGAATTTTGAGGAATTTTAGAATTCCTCAAAAATCTCCATGGGAAAAGGGGAAGTGTGTGGGAAAAATAAATGTAAATTAAATTAAAAATTTACATTCAATGGAGAGTTTATTGGATAAAAGGAGGTCTCCAAAAAGCTGGAGATTTGTCACATGTGGGTGATGTGACAAGTCCAAGGTTCTAGAAGCTTTGGGCACACGTAAAATGACATGTCACATTTGCATGGGGGATGAGGAAGACCTTGGAAAGACAAAAGTGAATTAAAAATTCACATGGGGAAGAGAGGAACCTTGGTTAAATAAATGTGAATTAAAAATTCACATGGGGAAGGGAGTCCAGGCTAAAAATGGTAAGTGGAAAGGTTGACCAGAAAAGGTAAGCTAAATGTGGTTAATGATTTTGATTAAGGTTGTGCAAACACATGATTAAAGTAATTAATGAGAGATTAGAGGCAAGTGGGAGATTATGGAGGATGTGACACTTAATCAAGATTAAGTGGTGCACATCCTAATCACAGATTAATTAATTTAATCTGGATTAGAAGAGGGTTATGGAGAATGTGACAAGGAGAGAGAAAAAAGGGAATTAAAAATTGATTTTAATGCAAATGGGTTAAATGACCAAATTAAATAATTTTTCATGTTTATTTAATTTAGAGAAGGAAAGGGGATAAGGTAAAGTATTTAATTTATTTAATTACATATTTTAGGAACCTTAGGCAGAAAATGAAATAATGATTAAATAAATTATTTAATCACTATTAATAAAATAGATGAATAGAGTAGACAATTTTGATCATATGGAAGTGATCAAATTTGGATGTCTACAATTATATGACAACTACCCAATTGAAACAAAAATTATGTTTAAATATCATGGTTATAAAACTAATGAAAGTTTGTATAAACTAAATACAAAGATTCTCAAATATTAATATTGTATGGAAGGTATTAGAACTTTGAAGAAATAAAAATTAACTTTGTTTTCAAATGAATCAACAATTGACTATTGGGTAAGGTTGGTGTCTAATCTAAAGATCTTGTTTAAGATTATTGGGAAAAAAAGAAACAATAGAAAGCAGAAGAATAAAATGCTCACTTCAGGATAATTTATTAGATGTTGAGACTAAGATTCAATTGGATAAGGGTAATGAAAACTCAATGATTGAAGTAAAAATATAAGACATAAACTCAAGAAATTTTAAATTAAGAGAGCCTAGGGGGCCAGGACTAATGAAAAATGAATTGGTTAAAGACGGAGACAAGGACACTAAATATTTCTTCAATATGTTGAGGACAAAAAATATTGTTGAATCCATTGGGCTTATTAGGAAGATTGATTCTTGGACTCAAAATAATGAAGAAATAAAGAGAACCTTTTATGAATTTTATAAGGAATTATTCATATCAAAACATAAGAATGGCCCTTGTAGTAGGGCTCAAGATATCTACAGATAGATAATGCCCAAAAAATTAACAAAAGAAATGAAGAATTAGTTGGAAAAGGAATCTCCAAAGAAGAAATCTCTAATGTTATTTTGTCTTTCCAAAATGGAAAATCACCTGGGGTAGATGGTATTCCAATTGAAATTTATAAAGCTAATATTGATTGGGTGGTAGATGACCTATATAAGGTTTATCAAGAGGCTATGGAAAAAGGATCCTTAGGGAGTGACATAAATAAAGGTGTAATAAATTTGTTTCCAAAGATGGGGATAAGAGTAATATAAAAAATTGGAGACCCATTACTCTCCTATATGTATCTTATAATTGTTTTGTAATTTTATTGGCTAGTAGATTAACACAAATCTTACCAAAGATAATAAATCATACCCAAACTGAGTTTATTAAGGGCAAATATATTTTAGAAAAAATGAAATTACTAGTTGGGAGGGCATTAGATTGGGAAAAAATAAACAATCAAGGTGTTGGGATCCTTCTTCTTGAATTTGAAAAAGAATATGATATAATTGAATGGTCATTTATGATCACTATGCTAGAATTAATTGGTTTCCCAAAGGAATTCTGCAAAAAGGTAAAGGTTCTATTTAAAGATGCAAATGCACAAATTGAGGTAAATGACTCTCTCACTGATCCTTTCTCCCTGGGTAGATCCATAAGAGAATGCTACCCCTTAGCTCTTACATTATTTGTAATTTATGTTGAAGCATTGTTCTATATTATGAGGTCATAGAAACCAGTAGCCAAAATTAAGGGAGTTGTACTTCTTGACAACTCTTCCTTGATTAATATGAAATTCACAAATGACACTGCTCTCTTCCTTGAATTGACAAAAGAAAATATGGATAACTAGTGATCAGGTTAAATATTTTTTGTCAAGCCTCTGGGTCAAAAATCTCAAATATCCTTGCTGCTAATTTGGAAAATAGATACTCCCATATGGTTCTCAAAATTTGACTGACAGTGGTCTAGACCGAATAAAATTGTTAGATATTTGGGTATTCCCTTCTTTGTTATTCCTTCCTTAAATGGAATGTGGAACCAAATGTTTTCAAATATTGAGAAAAAACTAAAAAACTAGAACAACAATTATTTCTCCCTTGCTGGAAGAGTATAGGTCTACCAAAAAATTCTATCATACTCCCTTAATTATGCCAATATGATTTTTTCTAATTATAAAATTAATAATGTTCAAAAGCTCATAAAAAAATTATGGTTGGATGGAAAAGGTAGTGACAATAAAAATGTTGTTAAATGGGAATGGTGTTGTGTTGGTAAGGAAGAGGTGGGGTTTGGCTTAAAGGACTTGAGGATTCAAGGTATGGCCTTATATTCTAAATGGATTGTAAAGGCATTGGTAGGTAATGAGCCTTGTAAAATCCTTATTATAAAAACATTCAAGAAGTTGTTCCAAAAGAGGCAAAGGTATGGAAATATTTGCATACGCATGATATTCTATTTAGAAACTTTAATATGAAGCCCTTTGGATCTATAATATTATTCAACATTTGGAATGATTGGGAGTTTTGTAGACACTTGATTTCAGGTGGTGAGGTGATATGTAAAATAACAATAGTATTTGGGGTTTTAAATCTATTTGGTGGAACCTACACAACAATAACAAGCCTTTTTCCCTTAGTGCAAGGTTGCTCAACCAAGAAATGGAAATGCAAAGGAATATATTATTTTAATGATATTTTGTGAAAAAATGATATAAAAATCTGAGACCATATAAAAATGAATTTGATATTCTAGATCCTAATAAGAGAACATTCTCTATAGTTAAAAAGGCATTGGGCTTAATTCAATTTTTGGTTAAAAATATGAGTAAGGAAGAAGACTATGAAAGCTTCATTTGGGTTGATGGTACTCCCCATCTAAATGTCAAGTATGTTAATCTATATAAAATTATTACCCACTCCCAAGAGGTACTTGATCATGCCAATCATTCTTGGAAGCTGAAACTGGGAAAAAGAGTGGTCTAATATTGTCAAAGTTTGTTCGTTCGATAAAATTGAGCCAAAAAAATGTTGTTTCAGATGGTTATTGTTGATTAAAAAGTTAGTTAGTTATCCTGATTAATTGCTCTGTTATGTTTGTAAATGCTCAGAAGATATAGAACACATCTTTTTTAAATGTCAATATGCCTTCGTAATTTGGTCAATGTTCATGGGTAATGTTCTAGGTTGGGATTGTAGAGAGGATGTTTCTTAGTTTGAAATTCTGTGTGGATATGTAAAAGGTCTTAGTGTTGAGTATAACTTATTTTGGTCAGTGTTGTTTATTGAAATTTTATGGTTTTTATGAAAAAGGAGGAATGAACACTTATACTAGGGCAAAAAGAGGGTTCTTATTGAGTCTAATTGTAGACTCATATATCTTTTGATTGTTGAAAATGTAACCTTAACATTGAAAATTCCTTCAGACATGTTCATGAAAATTATGGAGTCCAAGGTGTTGCCCCACTATTCAAGAATGATATCCAAGAGGCTAATTATTGGCCTTAAGATTTGAGGAAGATTGCCTAAGTTCCAAAAAGAGTACTTATACTTTTAGAACAAGTATTCCAAGCTTCATTAGTATGAGATCCAAAGAGATGCAACAATAAAGGATCTAGAAATTTCCCACCAAAACTTTGACAACAATAGCTGGGATCACATTTCACCATCGATATGAGCCTTCACTGGGATTCATTCATTCAAATTGATTAAAAATGTTCCCAATAATAAAGATAAGTGATGTGATATTGGCAATGTAAATTTGAGATAAAAAAAACTTTTATAATTTTGATATGGACTATGCTTTGTATCTAATGTCTAGTAGCCTAGTTGGGCTGATGTAGCTAATGTGACTATCCTGGTCACATTTATATTGTAAGCTAGGCTCTATTATTTTGGTAATTGAATTTCATTTTATTTTTTAAATACTTTAATATATAATGAACAAAGAATGCAAATGCATAGTTTTGAATATAAAATAAATGCAAAACAACAACAAGATCTTTAAATGGCCTAGGTTTTGAATCAATTTTCAAAATTTATGCTATCAAAATCAAAAATTTGCAAGTGTAGGATATGTTGGGTTCACCAAAATGTAGAGTAGGAGAAGTGATCCTAGATCTAACTAGGATTATCTCCTTTTCACTTTGACTCCACATTCAAACACAAAACTGACTAGGATTGATGATTGGCTAGCTTCCACAAGGGAGAGAAAATTTCATAGGGTTTGGTCCTTTTGAGTTGCAAAGATGATAAATTTTATAAATGTTTTAACAAGCCTATTTGACATAAACCCTAGATCTGAAAATATAATTTATCGCACACAATACAACAAAACATGCAATTAACACCAAAAATAGCGTCAAAATTTAGTGCATTTGAGTTCATGAATTGGATACTTTTGTCGGTGCAAAACTCAGTGCCAAACTGCATGTACATATGAAAATAGAAGTTGTTAGAATAATTATAGATCTATAAATTAGATACAATGAGGAACCTCCTATTGAAAATTGGGCCTAATTTTGAGGGTCAAGGGTAGTGGCACTCTTCACCAGAGATGCTAAATTTTTGGGATCTAGAAACTTTGAAAGGTAGATTACAATCTACTTTATGTTTCTTGTGACTTGCTCTTGTTGAAACTTTTGGATATGTCTTGCACACATGAAAAGAGGGGGAAATGTTATGTTGTATAGGGGCTTACCTAAGTCAAACCATATTTTGGTATTTCTACTTCCATGTACAAAAATGATGATGATCAAGAGGGCATACCCTAGGTCAAGTAGAGACCAAAACAATAATTGACTGAAATGACAAATGATAAATGGATAATGTCACCTTGGTATGAAATCTCTTTTGAAGTGATGTCCACACCATGAGTTACCACCAAAGTTTGTTTTACGGATGCTTGAATGACTTGAAGACCTACAATAGGTTATTCTACAAAACACAATAGATTGTTATAGCTAGCATGTAGAGGATAACTCAATACATCTTCATAATTTGATCATAATAGCTCCTTGTTCACAATCATCTATTTTCTAATGTTCAAATGAGAATAAAACTTGTTTATATGTGCATCCTGATTGATTGAAATAAGACACCCTTAAGATTAGGGCTGCTACCGCACCTGACTAGGTGCTTTTTGCCTAAATTTTTTGGGATGTCAGGGAATTAAATATATTTTTATAATCTATCTTTGAAATGAATAAATCATTATTATAATTAATTTTGTAGGAAAAATAGGGTTTCCATGTAGTGTGAAATTGTTAGGGGTGGTAATTTACAACACTATAGAGAAATAAGAAATAATCACCTTAGGAAGTAAAAACGCTAATGCAAAGGTTGAAATAAACCTAAAAAAACAATAAGGAAATGGACAACAAAGTCGACAAACAACATATTATGCAATTACAAGGTATGTTACTTTTTATGTTACACAAGAATACAAGAAGTTTGGTCAAGAAGCATGTGAACCTTCATCTCGATTATAATGAACTACACTTATTTTATTTTTTAATAATAGGATATTCTTGTCATTTGATGTGGTCAAAGTTATCTCTATTCCACTATAATAAAAAAATGAATGTCATCATCCCCTTCATTTACTTTTTCTTATGTGTTCCCTTCTCTATACTACTCTATCGTACACTCTCCTATAGTTAAGGGTTAAGCTTACACCTTACCAACATCTCTCCCTCATTTGAGATCTCAAGTTATTTATAGTCTTGATTTCTCTTGTTCCAATCATGTTTAAATGATAGACATACATACTTATGTGTTTCTTGAATGACCATTCAAGATTTTGTATTATCATTTTTGCTGGCCTCTAAAATGGCTAGTTTTCACTTTTAGATAAAAAATCGTATGCATTCTTGGCAATTGTTCATGAAAAATATGAATCAATTGGTGCTATGAGGTTCCAGGTTTGAATCTATGTTTTGGAATGCTTTTTCTAATATATATTTTTTTGAGCTTGAGTTTATTTTTATGCTCAAATTATGTACATGAAAACCATTTATATTTACTTCTAGTCTAAAGTTGCTATATAAAAAAAAGACTTTGTTCATTCTACTATTATTATTACTTTAGAAAGATTCAACCAAAAAAATGTTTTGCTCTATTATTCCGAGTTTATAATATCTATTGGATCAAAAAAAAAAATTCTTTGTTATTTTGTGTATAGCATTTTGTAATAATAAGTAGTTACTTAGATTTAATTTTATTTATCTAGGTTGTATAAATTTTCATTACAATATGTAACAAATACCTTAAAAAATCTAAATACATTTTGAAATATAGAAAAATAGGTGGGATAGAGAAAATATAAGGGGATGTTATCAAATATGGACCTATCTTCCTATTTTCATCGGGAAATGAGATCCACACAAAGAATTAACTTACAACCCTTGGGTGAGTCAACTCAATGAGGGAATCTACTGATTTCCTTATGATTGAGGACGTGGGTATCAGCTTGAACAACACTTTTGGGAGAAAAACTAAAAATATTAAATCACCACAATCATGCAAGCCAACACTTGGATCTTCAATTTAAAGCACAACACAAAGATAAACAACAAAGTTCTCGTAGATTTGAGAAGATTTGGGTAGTGTGCACCTGTCATAAAAATCTTGTTTCGGGAGGCTGTTAGGGACTCATTCGCCTATAGGCGAATGGTGTTAGGAAAAGGTGTGTTTTACACCTTGCATAATGTATTTAATGTAATTATTCTTGGGGCCACTTTATGTTTTATGCAACATTGGGACATAAGTTAAAGTTGCTAAAATGTAATTATTTAATATTGGGAAAAAATAATTAAGTAAAGTACCCAATATTAAATGTGGGGACATGGTTTTGTAATCTCATGGTTTTAGTCACATGGTTTTGTGTAATACCACTTGGTGGTTTTGTGGGAGCTTGTGTTTATAAAAGCAACCACAAGGGTAGTTGTTTAGGTTGATTAGTTCGCAGGTTAGCTCTGGTTAGCATTTGTGGAGGTTTGAAGCATGACATGGGATGTGTGGTTGCATGCTTGTTCACATGGATTGCATGGAGAGGGCTTGTTGCTCCAATGGTGTTCATGGAGACTCTGAAGATGTATTGTAATATTTATTGTTGAATAATAAATGGAGATGGATGCTTTTGGAGGTTGGGTTTTTCCCTCTTGAGGTTTTTTCTAGGGTACATCTTGTGTCATATTTTCATGGGCATGTTGTCTATTCTATTGCATGTGGATTCTAAATACTTTGTTGCATAGATTTCTCTTCTGGGTTATGTGGAAATTGTCTTTAAATGGTTGTAAGTTTCCAAAAAAAGGGTCTTTGAGGGCTTTTTGAAATCACTTTTTGGGTCCTCTACTCCTATGTTTGCACTCCTGATTCCCTCAGGTCCCACTGTCGGAAAGCCAAAAATAAATTTGAGATCTAAGTTTTTGTGGCTTGACAACAAAGGTGACAACAAATGTAACTTTACGAAATTGCTCTTTTGAGATCTTCAAATTTTCTTCAACCTATGAACCTGCACATACACAAGAGGGGATTTGTTTTTTTTGGTGAATGGTGGTTTGCCTTGGTCAAACCCTATTTTGGTAAATAAGCCTTGAAATGAAACAATGAAACATGAAAGGAATGATGAATGAACAAATGCTATGTTGCAACTCACCAAACCCTTGATTTGAAATCCTTGAATGGAGATCCTTGAAGGATTGAAACTTGCATGAAATGGCTTGAATTGGATGTTGATTTGATGACTTGAATGATTGACTTGGATCTTGAAACCTACATCACAATGTTAGCTCTAAAAACATGCACAATGCTTGATAACTTTAACATGATGCTTGAGATCTTCATTGTTGTTGTAGATGACTAATAAATCTACCCTTGAATGCTCTTGACAATAATATTTTCTTTCAGGATTGATCTCTCAAAAAACTAATTGAAAAATTCTAGTTGATTTGACAAAATAACCTTGTATTTATAGATATCTATCCTTAATTCCCCGAAATTTAAACATTACAAGCCGACATTGAAATTTGAATTCGAGGATAATAAAATACTATCAAAAACATATTTTAAAATTGGTTTCAAAGGCCCACGGAGGACCCATTTTCCCATGGGCGAATGGGTCCCAAGTCCCTATTCTTGGAACACATATTGCTCAATGTAATTTATTATGTGTTGGCATTAATTGTTGTTGGGTTCCCCCTTCAGAAAATATAATTTATTAGGCTTGTAGATGTAAAATAGGGGTTATTAAGGGATAATTAAGTCCAATTTAATTGAGGGGACCCAAAAAAAGTGAAAATGTAAAGGAATACATTTTTATACTCTACATTTAGCCCCCACTTTAGTGAGAGGATGACTTGGCATCAAACTCACACTAAAGTAGACAAATATGTGTCAAGAGGGGTCCAAGTGCATAAATGTTGATGGGATAGGATGACAAGGATCACGGAGGTCGTGCAAGCCCCTAGGATCCAATATCCCATGGAAAACCAACATAAGCACAAAGAGACACACAAGATGTATGATACGAAGCAAAAAGACAAGATACACAAACATACAATGTTAAAGTTAATGAGAAGAGAAAAGAAATATGGACTAGCAAGTTGTATTATACAACATCCATCAAATATGCTCACAAGGATGTAAAATCACTTATGAAACACATGGCTCCACATGCAAGCAATTTGTATTATGGTATGTGGCCATAAAAAATATGCTCACAAGGGCTAGTGAAATTCGTTGTTGACTAGGTGAGCCCCCAAGAAAGTGACTAAAGGGGTGGATCAAGCCTCGATTGTTTGTCCAACTCGATGTGGATCAATCCTTAGATGCTTTTCCAAAAAAAATGTTTACCAGTGGAAACCCGCTGTCCATTATGCAAACAACTTTCGCTCACACATGCTAGTGAAATTTGTTGTCCACTAGGTGAGCCCCCAGAAGGTGGAAAATTAACCATACCAAAGTTATGCCTCTTGATAACTTTGATAAGGTGCCACAACATGATCAATATGTTCTACTAATGCTACACTAAATTCAACAAGAAATGTCAAAATAAAATAATGTCAATGTCAATAAAATAATGCTAATGGAATGGCCAGACTTCCTAGGAGGTGTATGCTATCATCACTAAGAAGGGAACATGCAAATAATGAATGGGGGACCATATGCCCCCATTTAAAGTATCAACATACTTTCTATGTTGATATTTTAAGTAGAAAGAGAGGAAGAGGTGATCCTTGAAAAGATGCACACCTCAAAAAACTACTTATCCTTGCCCCTCAATTATAGAGACAAAGACAACCACCAAGAACTATCATGTTGCTGCCAAGAGAGATGTGATTGCACCAAAAATTGTACCACCATGAATGAAAATGAGCAAGACACTTAAAGCTACTAATGCCACATAGTGATGAGCAACATGATAGGATGAAAATCAATATCAATTAGAGGAAATAGGTGCATCAACACAAGGAAGAGCACCACAATCCTTTAGATGTTGAATTTTATCACTCAAAGCCTTACATTCATTAGTTGAATGACCATGAACTCTAGATATGCACAAAATGATTTTTTGTTGTAAAATCTCTTTCGTGTTTTTGGAGAGAGAGTAATCAAGTGGGCTTTGAGAAGCCTCAACAAGATAGTCTCTTGATCAATAGTAGGGGACATTTCTTTCTTAACACAAGATGTCATACACACAGTAGATGATAAGGCATTAGATGAGGATGAAGATAAATGTTGGAAACCTAGACCTTTTTTGGAAAAGTATGTTATTGACTTCTCTAGATTTCTATTATTTTGTGTCATATTTTCATTATATCCATGTTGAGAAAGGAGTATGTATCTAAGACCATAACATGCTTCCAACTCAGATGAAGAGATTTTATGCCTCTGATAAGGGTTAGATTCTTCATGAGCACACAAATCCTTGTTAAGCTTTGTAAAGTTATGTATCTTTCTCTCATGAGGGATGGGAGTTGAAGAGCCCCCATCACCACCATGGGGTGATGTTGTTGATATAGAACCAAGTTGAGCAAATGAAACACAAGGCTATTTTGGTTTAGATTGTGAGATTTTGTACTTTCCAATAAAGGAGGGTGTAAAATATAATGAACCCCAATCATCTTTAAAACATGTGTTTGAAGATGAATAATTTGTATTTGACTCTTTGAACTTTGAGGGTGAGATTTTGAACTCTTCTCTGTGTTGGAAAATATGCCTCAACTTGTTGGCTTGAATCTCTCTTAAAGACTTGGCGGTTTTCCTTTGTTAGCCTTCTTTGGTGAACTATCGCCGAAATTCAGAACCTTGAAACCTAAGTCGCGGGGTTCCAAAAGTTCCTAAATTGGCATAAACGAGCTTCCCTTTGTTATTGACATGTTGCAGGTTTAAGGAATTTCCTAACCTCTGATGGAGGTTGTGAAGTTCAGGTTTCTCCCGACTTCACGACATAGAGATCGACATGTCACGGGTTTTGATAAATTCATAACCTTTGATATTGAGGTTGTGAAGTTTGGTTATTCAACGACATATCAACATGACCGATGGATGGTGGGACCGATCTACGTGGAAGGTGATGTCAGTTGTATGATAGTGACATGGATTTCACGTGGATGTTGGGGACCACATGGGTTGAGCCGATAAATTGCAAAGAGGATATTGGTGGGACTTTCTTTTATCAATGGGAGACGAATTGGTGTCCCTCTAATATGGCGATGGTTGAATTGGTGAACCTGAATGGTATGATAGTCAAAAGTAGTGGATGAGTGATGTGTTGACACGTGGCATGAATTCATTCATTGATTCTATATCACTGTTGTGAATCAACAATCATTGAACTGAAATTTGTATTTCTTGATAGTGATATATTTGCATTAAATGCATGATCTGACTCGAAGGTTGACAGAGAGAAAATATGGTAATATTCTCTGTAACTAAATTAATTTTTGGGTGGCTTGATGCATGCTAGATGGCGGTGTGTGTGGCCTGAGATGAAGGAATCTTGTCGGTGAAGAGAATGAAATTAATGAAAACCTAACTGTGGTTGTGGTGTGCTAGATTGTATGCTTTTCTTGCATTGTAACAGTGTGAGAGGGATGGTAATCAATATCTCTATGTGAGGTTGATCAAGGGATTATATTCCTACTGTGAGTTAACATCAAAAGTGAAGTCTATAACTCTATATGTAATCTATTTACTGTAATACAAAGTGGCTTTACTTGGCGTGTGGGTTTTTCTCCCATAAGGGTTTTCCCACGTAAATCTGGTGTTATCTCTATGTGTGATAATTTTTCCATTCTTTTGTTTTGTGAATGTGTATCTCAATGAAAACTTGTTAAATGAAAGTTTTTTTTGCACTTCTTTCCTGAGGATTTTGCAATAGGAAGGTGTTTCTGCTCCTCTACTTTCCTTACAAGTGGTATCAGAGCCTAGCCAGTTGTGTTATCCTTGTGAGTAGGGATAGTTTGTTGTGGTAATTCAGTTTAGTGGGAGTCTTGCAGTGAAAAAAAACCGATTGTTTTATTTACAGTTTGAGATGGCAAGTACATCAGGTAGAGTAGAAATTGAAAAGTTCAATGGCGACAATTTTGAGTTGTGGAAACTCAAAATGGAAGACTTGTTGGTGGATAGAGACCTCTAGATTGTTGTGTCTGGAACTATGCCATAAGGTATGAAGCAAGAAGATTGGGACCTCATAGATAGAAAAGCTAGAGGGTTGATAAGACTTTGTTTGGTCGATTTTGTACTCCTGAACGTCCTTGAGGAGAAGGCTGCATCTTTGTTATGGAAGAAAATTGGTGACATTTATCAGGGGAAGTCTCTGGTGAATAAGTTATTCCTGAGGAAGAAGTTATACTCCTTGAAGATGGAAGAAGGTGCATCTGTAGCAAACCATCTGAATTCATTTAATATTATTGTTGCTTAGTTGGCCTCTGTGGGTGTAAAGATAGAGGAGGAGGATCGTTGTATGCTTTTGTTATGCTCCTTACCTGACACATGGGATTATCTAGTAACGACTATTGGAAGTACAACAACCACTTTTAAGATGGAAGACGTGGTAGCTTCACTGTTGTCAGAAGAAATGTGAAGGAAGTCTTCTAAGATGGCTAAG
This sequence comes from Sequoiadendron giganteum, assembly GCA_007115665.2. Taxonomy (NCBI): domain Eukaryota; kingdom Viridiplantae; phylum Streptophyta; class Pinopsida; order Cupressales; family Cupressaceae; genus Sequoiadendron; species Sequoiadendron giganteum. Next base: position 745,663,419 of record CM021101.1, on the reverse strand, counting down.
GAGGTCCTTGTTGTTCGAGGTAGATCAAAGGAGAGAGGTAAGAAGAAAGACAAGAAGTCTAAATCCAAATCTGAAGGGAGATCAAAGTCTCCTAGCAAGAAGTCCAAGGTGAAATGCTGGAATTATGGGTAGACTGGTCATATCTAGAAGGATTGTAAGGAGGAGAAAAAGAAGAAGAAGAACAACTCTTTGGATAATGACTCTTCTCAAAGTGATGCAAATGCTTTCATTGCAGCCTTGGAGACTTATGAATTAGATGATGTTTGGTTGATTGACTCAGGCACATCTTTTCACATGACATCTTATAGAGATTGGTTCACTAAGCATGAAAACTATGTTGGTGGAAAGGTGTACCTGGAAAGTGATTCATCTCTTAAAATTGTTGGCCATGGAAGAGTCAAAATCCAATTCCCTAGCAAAAGAACAAAGGAATTGATGGCGTACTGCACATACCAGGTTTGGATTGTAACCTACTTTATGTTAGTAAGTTGAATGATATTGGCGTGCAAGTTTCCTTCTCAAGTGGAAGCTGTAAAATGAATAGAAGCTAAATAGTGTTGGCTAAGAGTGCACACATTGGCACTCTGTACAAGCTAGATGCACGTCATATTCAATGTAACGTCTCTGTAAATTCAAGCAAAGTTGCTTGTGTAGAGAAGGAGAATGAAGTTTCTCTGGGTGTGAAATCTTTGGAGGTGAAACTCTCAGTAGAGAAAACCATGCTATGGCATCATAAACTTCGCCATATAGGAGAAAAGGGTTTAAAAGCCTTGAAAAATAAAAATCTAGTAGAAGGGCTTGATGATTGTAACCTTGAGTTCAATTTTTGCGAACATTACATTTATGGAAAGCAACACCATGTTTCATTTTATTCGAGTCCTCATAAATCTTCTAGCATACTGGATTATGTTCATTCTGATGTATTTGGTCTAGTGGATGTTCCTTCATTATCAAAGTATAAATATTATGTTTCTTTTATTGATGACTATTCGAATAGGGCATTTGTATACTTTCTTAAAAGTAAATCAGAAGTGTTTAGTCGGTTTAAAGAGTTTAAAAACTTGGTCGAAAATCAAATTGGAAGAAAAATTAAATGTTTAAGGATAGATAATGGCGGGTGAGTTCTATTTTGCAGATTTTGAAAGGTATTACAAAGACCATGGAATTAAAAGGCATAAAACTACGCCTTATACTCCACAACAAAATGGATTTGCTGAGTGGTTAAACAGGACATTGATGGAAAGAGCAAGAAGTATGTTGAGCAGTGCTGGTCTGGAGAAGAATTTTTGGACTAAGGTTGTGGCTACAACATGTTACTTGATTAATCATTCACCTAGTTTGGTTCTTTTTGACAAAACACCTATGGAAGCATGGTCTAGTAAGAAGCCCTCTCTAAGAAATATTCATGTTTTTGGCTGTGAAGCATATGTTTATGTGTCGAATGAGAAAATTTCTAAGTTGGAGAACAAGGCTGACAAATGTATCTTCATTGGCTATAACATTGGTGTGAAAGGATACAAGCTTTGGAATCCTATGACTAAAAAGGTTGTATACAACAAAAGTAATCTTTCGTGAGCTAAAACCTTCTTCAGTGGATCTGTAGTCAGAGATGAAAGAAGAAAAGAAAGAAAAATTAGTTGAAATTCCTCGAACTCTAGATAAAGACGAACTACAAAGTGTACTTGAAATTGAGGAGAGTTCTAGTAGCTCTAAGAATTTTGAAGAAGAAGAACCACAACCTTAGCCTCATCCTGTGAGAAGGTCTACACGTGAAAAGCATCAAACTGATAGGTATGGATTTTCTATATTGGATTTGAACTATGCCTATGCTTTGATTACTAGCACTGATGAGCCTAGGACTATGAAAGAGGCTATTAGTGTGTCTGATTCAAATTCCTAGTTGGAAGCCATGAATGAAGAAATGGCATCTTTGAAGAAGAATGAAACCTGGGATTTGGTACCCCTGCTTGAAGGGCGAAAGCCTGTTGGTTGTAAATGGGTATTTAAGAAAAAGACTAGTCTGGATGGCAATGTTGAAAATTATAAAGCTCAGTTGGTCGAGAAAGGTTATTCTTGGGCTGTAGGGAATTGATTATGGAGAAAATTTTTTTCCTATAGCTAAGCTGACATCTATCAGATTTCTTTTGTCACTTGCAGTAGCGTATGACTTAGAGATCGAGCAGATGGATGTGAAGACAACGTTTCTTCATGGAGAGCTATAAGAAGAAATTTATATGTCCCAACCTGAGCACTTCATTGAAAAAGGTAAAGAAAATTTGGTTTGAAAGTTACAAAAATCTTTGTATGGTTTGAAACAATTGCTTAGAATGTGGTACCAAAATTTCAACACCTTTGTGTTGTCATTATGATTTGTAAGATTGAAATTTGATCATTGTGTGTATTACAAAACTAAGAATGATCATTTACTTATTATTGCTTTGTATGTGGATGATAAGTTATTCTTTGGGAGTAGTAAGGGTATGATTTTTGTTTTAAAATCTTAGTTGTCAGCATAGTTTGAAATGAAAGATTTAGGTGCAGCAAGGTACATTCTAGGCATGAAAATCAAAAGGGCTAGGGGAAGTAGAAAGCTTTGGCTTAGCCAAAGTAAGTATATCAATATTGTCCTGGAGAGATTTGGTATGACAGATTGCAAGCAGCTAGTTGTTTCAGTGTTGTAGGGAATGAAGTTATCTATTGAAGATTATCCAAAATCTTCTATCGAGATAGAGGACATGACCATAGTACTTTATGCAAGTGGAGTTGGAAATTTAATATATGCAATGGTCTATACAAAGCCAAACATTTCCCAAGCAGTGGGAGTTCTTAGTTGATTTATGGCTAATCCAGGAAGGTCGCATTGGGATGCTATGAAGAGAGTTTTCCAATATTTGAAGGGTACCTCAGAGTATGCTTTGTGTTATCATGGAAACTCGGTTGGATCACAGAGATCTCTTAGCATTCGTGGCTATGTGGATTTTGATTGGGCAGGGGAATTGATAGCAGAAGATCCACCAGTGGATACATCTTCATGTTATATGGTGGTGCAGTGAGTTGGATGAGCAAGCGGCAGGCTGTAGTCACTTTATCTACTACTAAGGTAGAGTATATGGCAGCAACACACGCCTACAAATAATTTGTTTGGCCTAGATGTTTATGTTCAAATATTGGGTTTAATGCAGGGTAGATTACTATTTGCTGTTATAGTTAGAGTGTTATTTATTTAGAAAAAAATCCCACTTTCCATGCTAGGATGAAGCACATTGATGTTCAGTATCATTTCATTCGTGATATGGTGGAGGATGGAAAGGCTAATCTTGAAAAAGTGGATACTCTAGAGAATGTCGTTGATGCATTGACAAAGCCTATGAGCACAAACAAGTATAGGTGGTGTGCCAGTTTGATGGGCTTTGGGGCCTATGACCTACAATAACTTCAAGTTTAGAGGAAGCCAGTAAGTCTTCATCAAGTGGGAGCTTGTTGGAAAATATGCCTCAACTTGCTGGCTTGAACCTCTCTTAAAGACTTGACATTTTTTCTTTGTTGGCCTTCTTTGTCGAACTATCACCAAAATTCAAAACCTTAAAACCTAAGTCGTGGGGTTCCAAAATTTCCTGACTTGGCGTCAATGAGCTTCCCTTTGTTATTGGCATGTCGTGGGTTTCAAGAATTTCCTAACCTCCGATGGAGGTTGTGAAGCTTGGGTTTCTCCCGACTTGGTGACATAGAGATCGCCATGTCATGGGTTTTAAGAAATTCATAACCTTTGATATTGAGCTTGTGAAGTTTGGTTATTCAGTGACATAACAACATGACTGATGGATGGTGGGACCGATCTGCGTGGAAGGTGACATCAATTGTACGGTAGTGACATGGATTTTGTGTGGATTTTGGGGACCACATGGGTCGAGTCGATAAGTTGTAAAGAGGATATCAGTGGGACTTTCTTTTATCGGTGGGAGATGAATTGGTGTCCCTCCGATATGGCAATGGTTGAATTGGTGAACTCGAATGGTATGATAGTCAAAAGTGGTGGATGAGTGATGTGTTGACACATGACATGAATTCATTCATTGATTTTACATCGCTATTGTGAATCAACAATCATTGGACCAAAAGTTATATTTCTTGAAAGTGATATATTTGCATTAAATGCATGATCTAATTGGGGAGTTGACAAAGAAAAAATATGGTAATATTCTCTGTAGTTGAATTAATTATTGGGTGGATTGATGCATGCTAGATGGCAGTATGTGTGGCCCAAGATGAAGGAAGCTTGTCGATGAAGATATTGAAATTAATGAAAACCTAATTGTGGTTGTGGTGTGCTAGATTGTATGCTTTTCTTGCATTGTAACAGTGTGAGAGCGATGGTAATCATTATCTCTGTGTGAGGTCAATCAAGGGATTGTATTATTGCTATGAGTTAACATCAAAAGTGAATTATGTAACTTTGTATGTAATCTATTTATTGTAATACAAAGTGGCTTTATTTGGTGTGTGGGTTTTTCTCCCATAAGGGTTTTCCCACGTAAATCTCGTGTTATCTTTGTGTGTGATAATTTTTCTATTCTTTTGTTCTGTGAATGTGTATCTCAATAAATGTAACTTGTTAAATGAAAGATTTTTCTGCACTTCTTTCCTGAGGATTTTGCAATAGGAAGGCATTTCCACACCTCTTCTTTCCTTACACTTTGAAACAAGGTGTAAAATCTAACAACCCCAATCGTCACCTAAGAGTTTTGTTGTATATGAAATAAAATTAGGATTACCATCAACTCGTATAGATTCTACCTTTGAGGTTGGAGTCAAAGTATTAAGGGAGTTGGAAGTGTTATGATCATGTTGAACTTTTAAATTATAGCTTTGTTAATCTACTTAAACTGTGTATATCTTTTTTTTGTATTCAAATTTTATCTCACAGTGAAGAGTAGATGGGACTTCTTTCATAGCATGAATCCTTGGTCTCCATAGGATAAGGTTGTATGAATGAGGTCCTAACATTATATGGATAGGGGTAGGAAAAACTATAGGTCTGACCTCAATAAGTAATGTGATCATTCCTAATGGTTGCCTATTAACATTGACAAATCCACAAATATTAACATCATTGAGTTGAATAAGCTTCTTGTCCACACCAATTTTATCTAAGAGATCAATGCTACAAAAACTAAGACCCACTCCATTTTCTATGAGGGTGCGCCTAACTACAGTTTTATTAATGATCACCTTAATCATTAAGGCCTCATGTTTATTTTGTATCTCAAGTGATGGTAATTCATGTTGAGGGAATGTGATATCTAAATTTGTCACTTGCATACAATCAAAGGAGGTTACTACATCATTCAATTTAACAGAAGATTGGATATCATTCTTTTGCAAAACTTCCTGGAGAATCCTATTATATGTAGGTGATGTTTGAATCAAATCCCAAAGGGAGATTTTTATCAGAGTACAAAGAATTTTCTCAACAAGATCATACTCTTTACCACTACACTAAGGAATGTTATATATGTGATCAATTGTGTGATAAGTTAGTTGTTGTGACACATGTTTACTAGGGAGTTGCATTGTAAAATTCAAGATATCTCTTGGAGTTAATTTATGAGTTCCTATGATGGGAGGTGACTTAGGAGGCTCACTAATTAAAGGAGATCCAATTTGTGCATTCATAACCTCAACTAAGTTACCTAGATGACCTTCTAGTGAGGGGGGTCTAATGTGAAATTAACATCTTCATCTATGCCATCCATTTTACTATTTGTTGAGAGAAATGTAGCATTGAAAGAGGGACAAACAATGTTCTCATGACGCTCAATAATTGGGTCTTCTAACACCAAGATACCTTTGTCACAAGTAGGAGAGGTATTGGGAGAAGAACAACTAGGATTGTCATGATTGTCTATGATTGCATCCTCTTGCACCAAAGCTATAGTGGATGATCTAGGTAAGATGAAGTCCTCAAGGGCTTCATCTAACATGTCAAATTCATCACAACTAAAGGGTTTGAATGTTATTCTTTCTCCAAGGTTTATCATTAGTTTTGCTTGTTTTATTTGATGTTTTTGGTCTTTTTTATGTTTTCTAATGATTGCAAAATGTAAACTAATCTATCTAAACTATGAAATGATGCTAAAAATAAAGGAAAAGTATGAAAATACAATACTGTCCACAACTAAAACATGCAAGAAATCTTTCCCAAAATGTTGCAAGATTTAATTAAAGAAGCAATTACTTAAATGCACAAAACAAATTGTTTTTGAAAATCAATGCCCAGATTTGAGAACAAAAACAGGAAGGAAAAAATAGAAGCTGAAAATCACTTAGAAAATTTTCTGAAAAATCCTGTATAGGGACTCATTCACCCATGGGTGAATGGGTCCTTGCCTAAGATTTTTTAAAATTGAATTTGTCAAAATCTGAGTTACTGTGTGTGATTTTTGTTTATGGTTACAAACTGAGAGTTTTGTAACAAGTTTTTCCAGATTAGGGTATCTAAATGCAATTGCAAATGAGGTCAAATGATGAACAAAGTCACTAGTTTTAGTCAATTTGAACCTAAAACTGAACTTAAAACATTGAATAATGATCTAAATGCAAGATGAATGCAAACCTAATACAATTTTTTTTATTTTCTATGAATTTAAAAGATGCAAACATGCAAAATTAAACCTTAAATGCAATATTCACTAATGTAAGTTTAAATAAGCCTAAATTTAATGAAACTAATGCAAATATAATGCAAAATTAGTGCAAAACTTAGATCTAGGGCTGAAATAGACTCTAATTTTCAAACTTTTGTTGTACAAAGTCAGGTTCACCAAAATGAAATATAGAAAAATAGGTGGGATAGAGAAAATATAAGGGGATGTTATCAAATATGGACCTATATTCCTATTTTCGTTAGGAAATGAGATCCACTCAAAGAATTGACTTACAACCCTTGGCTGAGTCAATTCAATAAGGGAATCTACTGATTTCCTTATGATTGAGGACAGGGGTATCAAACTGAACAACACTTTTGGGAGAAAAACTAAAAATAGTAAATCACCACAATTATGCAAGCTAACACTTGGATCTTCAATTTAAAGCATAACATAGAGAGAAATAGAAAAGTTCTGCTAAATTTGAGAAGTTCTGGGTAGTGTGCACCTATCATAAAAAGCTCATTTCAAGAGGTTGTCAGGGACTCATTTTCCTATAGGTGAATGGGTCTTTTGAGGGATTTTTGAGATTACTTTTTGGGTCCTTTGCTCCTATGTCTACACTCTTGGTTCCCCTAGATCCCACTATCAAAAAGCTAGAAATAAATTCGGGATCTGAGTTTTTGCTGCTTGACAACAAAGGTGACAACAAATGTAACTTTGCAAAATTGGTCTTTTGAGATCTTCAACTTTTCTTCAACCTATGAACCTACGCATACACAAGAGGGAAAAAATTGTTTTTTTTGGTGAATGCGGGTTTGCCTTGGTCAAACCCTGTTTTGGTAATCAAACCTTGAAATGAAACAATGAAATATGAAAGGAATGATGAATGAACAAATGCTATGTTGCAACCCACTAAACCCTTGATTTGAAACCCTTGAATGGAGATCCTTAAAGGATTGAAACTTTCATGAAATGGATTGAATTGGATGTTGATTTGATGACTTGAATGAATTCTTGAATGCTTGACTTGGATCTTGAAACCTACATCACAATGTTATCTCCAAAAACATTAATGATGCTTGATAACTTTGACATGATGTTTGAGATCTTGATTGTTGTTGTAGATGAATGATAAATCTGCCCTTGAATGCTCTTGACAATAATATTTTCTCTTAGGATTGATCTATCAAAAATTTAATTGAAAAATTATACTTGATTTGATAAAATAACCTTGTATTTATAGGCATCTATCCTTAATTCCCCAAAATTTAAACATTACAAGCTGACATTGAAATTTGAATTTGGGGATAAGAAAATACCGCCAAAAACATATTTTAAATTTGATTTCAAAGGCCTAGGGAGGACCCATCCAGGTCTCTATTCTTGGAGCACACATTGCTCAAGGTAATTTATTATGTGTTGGCATTAATTATTTTCGGGTTTCCCCTTCGAAAAATGTAATTTATTAGGCTTGTAGATGTAAAATAGGGCTTATTAAGGCATAATTAAGTCCAATTTAATTAAGGGGACCCAAATAAAGTGTGAAAATCTAAAGGAGTACATTTTTCTACACTACACATTTAAATTTGAGATTTTTATTTTACCTAATCAACCATAGACCCTACTTCCCTACTTGATAGAAAATTTGATTCTTAGTCTCTAGGTGAAGCCAAATTTTGTGTTTAAGTTTACCCTTCACTATGTAGAGAAAGGAGTCTCACTTTATTGCTTTAGAAACATGTGTTGCAAGAAATACAAATTCTTATTTGAGAAATTGATTGTTTCTAGTTGCAAATAAATACTTTAATCTTGTTACATGTTTTTCAATCTAACAAGAGTTAAAGGGATATATTATTAGTGTGGAACAAAATTGTTGTAAGAATGTCGTGTGGTATTAAATAGCCTAAGTTTTCAAGTTCCTTGTAAAGGAAGATGGTAACAAATTAAAGGGAATCACCCTAAATATCATAACACAACAACACTTTGTTGAGGTGCAAGTTGGATCACCCTTAAATTTTAAAGATATTTCTCAAGTAACTTGCACATAATTGATATGAATTAAATATTAGAAACTCAAATATATGTAGATAATTTGATGCAGGAGCATCTAGCAACCTAAAAAATGTAAGTTTTGGATTTTTATGTTAGGAGTATTAATTGAGATTGTGAAGGTCTTATAGGACCATGGAATTCCATGTAGGGTCTTTTTACTTGTTTTTTTTTTAGTTCTAGGTTGCAAAGTTGCAAAAAAGGGCATAATTATCAAATGGAGTTACATTAGGTTTTGATGGAAAAGCATTGTATTTTTAAATTGTAACTGTTCTTGTAGTTCATTCATGTTGAATCAATAAGAATACATGCTCCAAGAATCTGTGGGAGCAATATTTAATGAAATACCCTATTTTTTGTCAATTTTATGTCAAGTTTTTTACAATTAAAGTCTTAAAATAGCATTGTATGACCTTGTACAGAGCCATGTCAGAATCTGCGATTGGATGGGATGATGGAGTTTTGTTTTAAGAATCCAATGCAATTGGTTTTGTGTGAGTTCATTATGTTTTGAACAAGATATGGCAAAAATACTACTAGCAACCCTGTTTTAGAACTAGGGTTTCCAACAAGCTTAAAAAATTCATTACTTTTGTTTACATTGTCAAAATTGATGAAACTTGGTGAATTTCTTGTTTAGGTTTCTGCCCAGTTGCCCACCAAAGGAGAAGTCATAATTCAATCATTTGTGTGATTTATGAAGGTCTGAGTGTATTCATTTTCATAAAGACTATTAAAACACCTCTAGGCTTCTTGAGGGTTTAGTGGAAAAAATCAGATTGTTTGAAATTCACGACAACAAAGTAGGGTTGAAACACCTTCAGTAGGGTCTATAGAATCTAAAAATCATTTGTTTCTTGCATATTTTTTTATCACTCTACATCATAATTATACATAAATACATGTCTTAGACTAAACTTCCCTCAAGCCCCTATATTTTATATATATATATATATATATTAGAGTGGCCTTGGGGACATATAACCATATATTGAACCAAAAAATTATATTTCTAGGGAAACTCCTTCATGGAGGACTTGTTAGAAGATTATCTAGTGGGGTATATGATTCAAAAAAACCATGTAGGGTGCCTAACACAAGACTCTTCTAGACATGTTATTACCAATTCATACAATTAGTTGTAGGCAACCTATACGAATAATGCTATAAGCATATACATCATATTATCAAACTACAAACCATATCTTAATAATTTAACTCAAAGTTCTCTTCCTCATTATTTTTAATATTTTCCTCCATGACAAAGGTGTAGCCAATTCTTGAGGATGACACAACCCTTGTGGAAAATTTTAAGAACTATATCTCCCAATTAGATTGATGTTTGTGTACCTCATCATTGAACCTAATGGTAGAAATGACAAATGGGATCCATTAAATAGTCAAGATTACATTGAACACTACCTAATATCCCACTACATGATGAAAAATAGCCCTATAACAACATCATCCAAGATGGTTTTGTTCCCTCAACACCACAAAGGCCTAATAAAGGACTCAAAAATAATCCTAATCACCGCCTTTGATTCACCTACTTCTAGGAAGATGAGTTGAACATTGAATAAATATTTGTATTAACTATATACCTATGTGTAGTGGACACAAATAACCCACCCAACATCACCCTGAATACATGTAACATGACCACTACACTAACCTGGAATACTTTTCTCAATTGAAGACCAATTATTTCATCTAAAAAGGCTATCTATTACTTCTTGGCAACCAATTTTACTATGATATCCATAATATTAGAGAGGGAATGCTACCATGAATTAAAATGAATTGATACATTTAAAACCCTACTATGCGAGCTATTTGCATATCTACACATGATGTATCATGTACTATAGCCTACTTTATTGAAGGAAATCCTTCCTTGACTTCATAGTTGTGACCAAATTTCTAACCCCCATTATGAGAGGTTTATTTTTTGAATAATACAAGACCATCATTAAATAGATTGGGGTCCAAGTTTTTTTGCATGTTTAAATACCTCCCAAAAATATATCCTTTATCTATAACTATCACAAAACTTATCAATATATTTGAGTGAGTGTTAATTTTCCTATGCATATGTCTTATTGTATAGTCTTTGAATTAGTCTATGAGCTACCAAATATGGCTCAATACTATTTATCTTCCATTAAGTGTTCTCCTTTTCCTTGGAATTAATGATAACCATAGGATCACCCTCAACTTGCACCTTTTTTTAATCTTTAAACGATCAAATAATTACAATATCAAATGTAATGCTCGAGCCTCTACTTTGTTATTCATTCTATTCACTAGCCTCTTTGAAGCCACTCTAAGTAGAATTCCTTCATGATTTCTTAGTATGCAACTAGAACTAGATAATTCAAGCTTTCCTCTAGAAGCACCATCGAAATTGAATTTACACTTACCTTCTAATGGTGTAGTCTAGCACCCCCTAGTTCTTAAATTTGGTAGTTTATCAATCTGACCTACCCCATGAACGAGGCCTTATTTTTGGTTATTTTATATATCATATTCTTGAATGATATATTAAAGGTCCACTAGGGTTAAAATACTACAACAATGTATAATGTTATGCTCTATATCTAATTATGAGTTGTAGGAAGGGTCTAAAAAATTTGAAATCAAGCCATGTGATCCTAAAGCTCTTTATTCTTCAAAATTTCGAGGCCTAAATAAATTACCAAAGATCTAAATAAATAATGAATTTCCTTGCATATATTTAAAAAATAGAAAGTTTCAACATTATAACACCATTTTTCCATTTTATTGAGTAACTATTTCTTGTATTTAATATCCCATTCATCCTCATCAATTTTCTCTTGAATCAATATTATGAACATGAAAATCAACTCAAAAGAAAGATTTCAATAATGAAATGCAAACATCAAATTAAATCGAACACTCACCTCAAATAGAGAAAAAATATGAGTTGCATTAAAAAATAAATTAAAAATATAATACAATACCTCTTGACAAATGGATGTGCTCTATAAATGATAAAATATTTGTTTCTCAATTTGACATCGTATACTTGCCCCAAATCAAGGTGATGAAATAATGAATTTAATCTCAATTTATAGAATTTTGATAAGATGGATGAGTGGCTACGATTTGATCTTAGATCATGAGTTTATCCCCACTAAAGTGAAGTGGATATGGAGAGGTGAAAGCTTGCTAATTAACTTATTTATTTATTTAATAGAATTATTTAAGTATTTTAATCAATGAGTTAATTGATTTGATTGATTTATCATGATTTTTATTAAGTTACTTGTATACAATGGATTTATTTTAATATATTGTGGGAAAATGAATTATTTAAAATAACTAAATAACAAATATGATTTAATCAAATTTAATTCTGATAAAGTTAATTAATTAAGGTAAGATGAATTATTTTAATGAGTGAACATTATTGGGTGTTGAGATTAGGGTGGTAGTACGAAGATGAGCATATGCGAGATTTCAATGTTTATATTTTACCTCTTTGAAATGGTGTTACAACTACAAGAAGCAATACTGTTTTAAATAAAATGTGACATTTGTGATAGATGATGCCAAGCGTCAAAGAACAATGTGAAGATTGATTAAGATTGGGTTCAAAGGATGCTTCTATGCTTGGGTGGGATTTAGATTTGAGATTGAATTGGATGATGGGATGTCTCTTTGAGAGGATGGGAAATTTTGAAGAACATGGGTGTGCTCTTGAAATGGATAAAACTAACATTAGTAAAGGAGTGAATAATTGTAGATTTGAGTGATAGAGGAAAGGATTGAAAACGATGAAGAATGTGAGTTAAAATATGAATGTCAAAGAGAAATGGATGAGATGAGATGAGATGAGATGAGGAGGAGGAGGATTAGTGGAATCATGTTGTGATGGGTGAATGAAATGAAACTTTAGAATTATGATGGGTGGGGATGATGGAATTATTAAATGATTATAAATGGGTGAGGGTGTTTTTATTATGGCTTATGATGATATAAATAGAAATGAAGTACTCTAATATCTTCCTAAAGTATTTGAGCACAACTATATGGTGGGAATCTATGAAGAGATTTTGTTGTGTTTGAGAATTTTTATTTATTTTGCATAGGCATTATGCATCATGATTTAATGGGCCATGACGATGATGCACAAGGACCAGGATTAAAAAATAATAAATCAAAAGATAAAATAAATCAAATACACACACAAATGTATGAAAAGAAATAGTATATACAAAATCAAATACACAACGCATGCCCTAACAATCATAACCTCAAGATGCAAAATATTATAAAGAACTATAGTGTCCTCAGGGAAGAGTGTCATGGGAACTAAAACAAGCAATTTATGTGTTTATTTTTATTTATTTTTGAATTTTTAATATAAATTCAAAGAAAAATAAAAAGAAACACACAAGAAAGCAAGTAAGCATGCATAAAAGATAAAAAGATAACACAAACAAGACTTTTCCCTTGATCAAGTTGAAGGTTGATAATTGATTGATTTGATAATGATGATAACATTATTGATTTGAGAATGATATATCTTGAGAACAAAGTGAAGATTGGGAATGATATATCCTAATGTCAATGAATAGTTATTTTAAAAGGGTTTAGATTTTAGCAAGACCAAAGATGAATATTATGGATGATTTTGGATATGTGATGGGTTGCATGGCTAGATTTAGCAAGATTATTCTACAATGTTATTGGTGTGGTGTAATGATAATTAGGAGCTTTAGCTTGATGGATTGTATGTATGAATGAGATTTGGAGGCAAATAGCCATGTGGATTGGATACTATATAGGGGATATTTATCTTTAAGGTTTGATCTAGAATGTAGGATTGTGGATCTTGTGTCCAACTCAAATGTATCATGTGATATGCTTAATATTGGTTGATTTTAGAATAGCTAAGGAGAAAACCTATTCTAAAAATACGGGTGAAGGTGTTGGGTGGATAGGAGGATGATATTATCGATGGTGATAATGAATGGAAGCATGGGATTATAAATGAAAAGGGGAGGGGATGTAGGATGCAATTTCCAAGGGCTACATCACATAAAAATGGTACGATCCTACTCTAGTTGTGTCACTCATGTATGATGTTATGCTTGGAAATATTGAAGGATTACCAAGAAATGTTCAAGATCTTCTCAATTTGTTTATAAAGTTCAAAAGTAGGAAATAAGGATAGTTATGAATAGATGGGGATTGAGATGGATGGGATCATATGACAGTATGATATGGATTGTTTTATAATGATTGTAAATAATAAATGGGATGAGAGGGTAGAAGAAGCTTGCCCCCAAGTGTATAGTACACATAGGTAAAATATTTATGCATGATTCCTATAAAGAGTTTTTTATCATGACACTTTCCCAAGGCACCATAGGAATGGTTTTCACCAAAGGGACATTTTTTCTCGTGTTTTTTAATTTCTATTTTATTTTATGTTTGGAATCAAGACTCTACTTTCTACTCAAAGATGAATTCCATTGTACATGGACACTTTCGGTGGATCATGTTGATAGTCTTAAACTTGATGGATGCCATTTTTAAGCTTCAATGATTGCTATGCTGGCTTCTCCCAAGATACTACCAAGAAAAATGGAATGAGAGATAGGTTATGCAAAAGTTTGGATTAAAGAGATGTAGTGATGGAGACATGTGGGATAATGGATTAAGATAGGTAAGAGGGGTGGATGGAAGGATGGTAATATTAAGGCATGCATAAATGTAATGGGACCAATGGGAGATGTGACCAATGAGTACATACACCATGCTAGGTCCAAAGATGGGTTATTTCATTAGATGTGATGGTGGCTTTAGGGTTTTGGCATTTTGTATTTTGTTGGCTTAAGAGATCACGAATTTTTATGCTCTTGGAAGGGGGGATTCTAGATTTTGGAGTTAGTATTTCATTGCCAATTTTTTTGAACCAAATAAGTTTTGTGATTAGACATATTGGATCTTTGCTTAAATATTTTGATTACTTGAATTTAGGATTGTCATATTTTTGGGTCTAAGTATATTCTTATTTTTTTGGGATTTGGGGGTTGTGGACCTATTGTCACTTGGAATTGCTCCCTATTAAGCATGTTGTTCAATATCCCAAAAAAAATATGGGAATGATCTCAAGATGTGGGACCTTGCAGATGAGATCAAACCTTTGGATAAGGTTGAATTCCTCTCTAACCTAAGTGTAGCAATGTTGGACCAACCTAGCATTGTATAAACCTACATTTAATCCTATTCTAGTGATCACCAAGGAAAAGGGAAGAAGGAATGCATAAAAAAAAAAGGGGTGATGCACCTAAATTAGAGTGATTATTCTTGCTTATTTTGCACAATGGATCAACCAAATTGCCAAAAAGGTTACACAATGTTTTGTTGTATCATTTATTAAAATATATATGAAGGTTAGAGTTTGCAAGATCACTAAGAGAGAAGAAAATATCCATTTGAAGTAAGCTATGTAAAAAATTTAACACAACTTATACAAACTAAAAATGATAAAACATTCCCTTTTAGCTAGAGCAGTTGAGCTGCTAAGCACCTTCGACAACTACACCATCAACCACATCTATAGGGAAGGCAATCAAGAGGAGGACGTTCTGGCTAATCAAGGGGTAATAGGTGGATAAGGTTGGTTCCCATGTGTGAATAATGGGGGTCGTTGTGCCAGGTTGGCCAATTCGACACATGAGCAAAAGAGGTGTCATCATGTAACCTGGGTCGTGGCATGAACCATATGTCTACCATTCTCAATGGAGGAATTATCACCAAGAAATGATGGTCTCTCTGTTAGGAACTTTGGCAAAGAGATATGGTAATTAATTCCACATGAAGGAAAGGTCTAGAATGGAATTCAATACGAGTCGGCCATAATGTTTCAATAGGGAATTTTGGTGGACTGGAAATCATTCATTCTGGACGTGGAAGGAGAGAAGCTAGCCCACCATAGAAACTAGGTTGTGATTGAAGTTGATTTCCTATGAAAATGACTGGGATCGGATGAGGTGGAAGGTCTCCAATGGTATGGGGAATTCATGGACCTGGTAGAACCGATGGAATTTTATGAAGATGATGACTGACTGCTCAGATTGGTGGCTGCAGAGATTTTGCAGGTGGTGGTTGGTCGAATAGTAGTGTAGAAAGATAAAATATATATTGTTTTTTTGTAATCCAAGTAATTCAAATGGCTGGCTTGGCCCAGATGCATGAGAAACTAAAGATGTAATTTTGATCGATATTAATATATGCAGCTTGTCTGCGTTTTACTTATAAAAAAAAAATGATAAAACATTCATTCTTACACAAGTAAATAAATACACTTAGTGAAAAAGGTGAACGAAGGTAGCAAATAAAATTTTTATTCATTCAAAGGAACAAGTCATGTCATAGTAGTAGAGCTGCAGAACATGTAAGTCTCTTTAGAGAACAAAAAATAACCCTTTGCAAAATGAACCCTTAGAGGATTTATTCCAGAGATAGTAAGTAGAGAAATTGTTCCAAAATGTGGGAGTTTGGATCCAAACCCTAGCCACCAACCAAGACCAATTAAGTGCAAAAAAAATTCCATTTTAATCTAATTTGGGTGACTAAGTAGGTGAGATAGAAATCTCTAAGTCTTTGCCATATACTAATATTGATGAATTCTAAGTTTGAGTGTTGGAGGGATGAAGATCACCCACAAAATCTATTATCTTAGTATGAAACTATTACAAAAGGGGTTCCTGCAAATCATAAATGAGGTATGACACCTCTCTCATCCTAGATCTATGCCAAAATTCATTAAACTTCACCTTTGTAGCCTTAGAAACTGAGATTTGATGTCTAAGAAGAGTCACTAAGTATTAAAGGCATGTTTCTATTCATTTGATGTCTTTGCGGGAATTTGATATATTTTTGGATCGGTTGTGGGAATTTGTGCTCTATTAAGTCCTTTAAACTTGCAAAATTAAACTTGTTAGCCTAAAAAACTTGCCAATCTGAATGACCCTCGAATTCCCACAATTGTGGAAAAATGACCCTAATTGGGATCAAGCAAAAAACTTTCATTTGTACCTACAAAAAAATTGGTGACATTTGCACCTTGAAAGGTTAGTTCACATGAACGACTCTACAAACCATCCACTTCCAAAACTTTGGCATCCATCAACATCATGAGAAGATGGGCTCCATCTTCCCGAAAATCAGTACTTAGTCATTTTCACATCAACAGATCCATATGAAACTTTAGGCTTCGTCCGCCATGTAGAATTTTGATTTGCATCTACACTTTTGGATTGAATCGATGCACTTAGAGAAGTCTACAAAACCACCTGATGTTATTTAACCTTCCATTTGGATCTATTGGGGAAGATGGCCTCCAACTTCCCACAAATCTATAATTAATCGATTTTGAGCTTTGAAATGCTTTGGTGGGAAATTGGGCTTCATCTAAACCATGTAAAACTTTCATTTACAATTGCACCTAAATTTGAACTGGTTTTGAAGGTAAAACCTACAAACCACTTGGTCTCCCAATTCACACAAATATGAAAAATAGATCGCCATCTACATATGCAAAGAAATGGATTCATTTGAATGTGGGAATTTGGTCTCCAACTACTCACAAAAATAGACTTAGTTATTTTTGTGATTGAGCCAAATACAAGAAACTCATCATCGTTAGGATGCAGGAAGTTGGCTTCCAAGTTCCCACAAATAGACAACCATTTTCAAAATTTCACACCCTTGCAAAAAACCAAATCATCTACACTTATGAGAAATCCATCAACATTTAGACCCTAATTTCCTTAGTTTAGATGGAAAATCTTGCCAATCCATCTAATTCCCATAATGCAGAAAACCAATCTTTAATTTCTCTTTGTCGAAAAATCTATCTAAAGTGCACTTTGTAATCGATCAGTTCACTTGAAATATTCCATAAAACCCGATGCACTTGAAACTCCCAAAAAATATATACTTTTGGGATTTTGATCCAAAATTGGATCTGCAGGAAGATGTGCTCTATCTTTCTACAAATATTTACTTAGACAAATAATTTTTGGATTTTATTCCCCTTGTGGAAAAAACCATTTGAGCAATACTTTTGTAGAGAAAACCATCTCGACAAAACCTTGTGGGAAAATCATATGCACTTTTAAAATATATTCAGTTCAAATGAAAATCCACACAAATCTAGATGGGGTAGAAAGACTTGCAAATGCATAACTTTGCCATTTTTCCTAGAAATTCTTTAAGTTTTGGAATGAATATGGGTACCCATTTGGCTTATTTACAAGATGAAAAGCTTAAATTTTTCTTAATCAATTTCTTAGGTTTGAAATAGGGTGTTTGACTAAGAGGCAAGAAAGGGAATACCATAACACATAAATGCAACTAACCCATATAATACAAAGATCTCTTAGATTGGTTATCAACAGTGGGAAAACAAGTGTGATACAAAGTGGCAATAAGATCACTAACTTCTAGCTTTAGATTCATGGATTTTGGCTTTGAGGTCCTTGGATTTTAAAGACTGGATTTTGGAACCCATATGAGATTTTGAGTTTTGGATTTTTAGCTATTAGGATTTAGGCTATACAAAATTTAGAATGGTGGGCTTAGGCATATGGGACTTTTTGATCCATGTAGACTTTTAGGCATATGGCCTTTGAACTTGGGATTGAGACCATTTGGGTGTAGGAATTTCAAGCATTTGGAGGGGTTTCTTGGGATATGATAATGGATATAAACATATTCTAAAGCCCATTTTATGATCCTTGAGGGAGATATGATGTTGAAGTCCCATGAAGGTGGTGATAGATTCATCATTATGGAAGATTTCAAATGGTGTGTGATTTCTTTGTCATAAGGTAATGAAAAAAGAAGGCACAAATGACTAAGGTTAATGATAGGGTTGATTAAAGGGTTGGTCATGGGGGTGATGGGGTTAGTTAGAGGATTGGTGATATGGTTGGTGAAATTATTGGTGGTATTATGTTACTTGGTGGAATGATGAGAGGGATCCATTTTTATGTTGGGAGAAGCTACCCTTTCACTCATGGGAGTAGCATCCCTATTATACTTATCAAGAGAAATGTATTCAATGTCCTAAAATCCTTGAGTTTCATAAACATGAATAGGCTCTTATATTATTGACTAATGAAGGACTAATTATTTACCTTAATAGTTCATGATTCTATACATTCAATTTGTGATGGGATATTCATTACTTTGAAAGAAAGATGAAAATCCATTGTTAGGTAGCTTAGAGCTATTGGATTTTCAAATTGTTTTTTGGGTCTTGGATGGGATTGAGAAGATCCTTATCTTTTATTAGTATTAAATATGTCAATGGAGGTGTTTGACCTTGAGCTATTTATTTTGGCCATGCATGGGGAAAGGATCTTGATGTTCATTTTGCGATGTAGGTGTTTTTCCCTTAAGTTTGATGTGTGTTAGCAAGAAAAGTGGGAGTCACAGACTGAAGTTCTGAGCCCCAAAGTATTTTCTATTTGTTGTATTATACCCCAAACTCAATAGTAAGAAAGGAATATGAGGTTCAAATGGAATGTAGAACATACATGTTAGCAAAATAACATATAACCAAAAATTAAATCTCCACATCATGACACTTAAAGTAGTCAACTAATACATTCATATGGATATCAACATCTATTCATTATATATATAATATATTGATACAATTCTCCTTCTATTATATTGTCTTCTTTACAAGTTTTGTATCTATTCTCTTATCTCTTATTCTCTCTTATTACATCTTATTCTACTTCATACATATATTTTCCTAATTGGATGTGTCCATTGCAATCTACTACTTTTCTAGGAGGTGTCTATCTAGTTAAAAACTTCACAACCTCTTTGCGATAGTTTACGGTAGGATCTTTGTTACTGCTCTATCATTGGCAGATTTCCTGTTAACATCATCCCCCCTTCAAAACTTTTTCTTGTCCTCAAGACAACTCTATATTAAGGTATTCGTAAGAATGGATTTGTAATCTCCTTGAGGTTGGTAAAGGTGTTGTCCCAATGTACCTTGGCATGTAGGAGGAGCTATTTCTAGAAATTTATTTGTATGAGGAGGTGCTCAACTTTAGGTGTGGTAGTGAGGATCTGTAATTGTTGTGCTAGTTTTTATGCATCTTTAATAATGTTAGTGATGTGTGCTAGTCACAAGCTAACCACATATCTTAGTTGTTAGAGTTTATTCCTACTCTACTCACGTTGGTCTTGGAGTTGCTAGAATTGTGCATGGAATACTTCCATCTATGCTCTAGTATGAACATATGTATCTTTCCTTGCATCATAACATTGTGCCACTTGAACAATATGAATCTCAATCTGATCAATTTGTGCCTTGTTTTTTATTGTGACTGTAGGCCATTGGAGATAAAAATAATATAATGTATCGATGTCACTCTTTGTATTATTTAGTGTGTTGATGCAAGTTTCTAATGCAAAGTGGATAGTCACACATTTCTTCCTTTCCACATCCATTTTTTCCTTTTGTAGCTCAAAAATAATGTTATGTGTCATATTGGATTTTTGCAATTGTGTATCCTAAAGAACCCCATCTTCCAATATTTTTATTTGTGTCATAATGGTTAGAGAAGGATCCATTTATACTTGAGGGAATTTATTATGTATATCTTTAATAATATCTTATAATTGTTTTGTATTTTCGACATTATGCTTAAAGATGTATTCTCTAGCCATATGTTTCAAAAAGTATCCTAGTTAAATTGTTTGTACATGAGGAATACTAGAGAGATCAACTTGGGAGCCAACTAGTGGTAGTTGAAGTAACTACAGAGTGACCATTGGTTGGATTTGATTTTGTTTGGTGAGGAAGTCTTTAATGCATTGCATAACAAAAGTGGTGGAGGAGGATGGTTTGTCCAAGGAATGTGGAGGGGAAGGTACTTTTTGGCCAATTGATGGATTTATCTCTATGGAGGGAAGATAGGACTCCATATTTTCTTCTTCCTTGCATATTTAATTATATGCTTCTTTTGTTGGCTTCTTGATTTCTTCCTAGATTTGTTTTATTTTTCTTGGCTTCTTGAGCATTAAATTTTCTACTTTGCTTTGATCAAAGTTCTTTTGTCTATATCTGAGCCAATTTATCTTTCTAGGCCTTGGTAGCTGAGGGGACTACTTCCGCAATAGTTGCTTCTTCAATTGTGATTCCTAATTGTGCAACATGTTCATGCTTTTTCTTTTATGTGTGTAGCGTCAAAAATTGTCACCCTTGACAATTTTACACTATGTTTTGCTCCCCTTAATTTATTGGACCTGATTAAGCACCTAAATTCCTAAATTATGCATTCTATAGCCTATTTTTAATAATTTTTGAGAGATTGCAAGCATTGAACAAATATATTTATTTAATGTTTTTCCCCTGACACCTAAAATCCTAGAAAATAGGGCCAAGACTGGGATGCCCTCGGGCATCTAAGTCCCCCTATTTTTTCGAGATTCAAATTTGCATATGTTAGTTTTGGTATTTGAAAATTTTAAATTCAAGTTGTAAATGTCAGCTATTGGGATCTGATTTGTGGGAAATTGAATAAATGCCTATAAATACCTAGTCATTGCATCATTTGAAAAAAAAGAAAAATCTAGTAACAAGTGAACATTAAGGCAAGTCAAGAGCAATGTTTCAAAGCTTTATAGTAGTAATTCAAGGTCTAAGCATCATGTCAAATCCTATGAGAGTTTTTTCATATGTTATCATTATTTTTGAAGGCTAACCCCTGTTGTAGGTCTCCAAGCAATTCAAGAAATCAAGCAAACAAGATCTAAGACCTTGAAGTGATGTGCATGACTTCAGTCCTTCAAGGATGCCATTGAAGGGTGGTGAATTGCAACACTTTTTTGATTCATCAATCCTTCCTATCATTTATCTTTCTTATCATTGATATTGACATTGTGGAAGTGGAAAAACTAACACGGGGTTTGACTAAGGCAAGCCCCTAAATGGTACAACATTCCTCTTTTTGAATGTGCAGATTTTAGGTTTGAAGAGGATTGAAGGAATTTTGAAGATAATTTATTCATTATTACATTCAAAGCCCCACACCTTGTCAAATCATGAAAATGCACCTATAAAATTATCTAACAGTGATCTAACAAGTTTGTAAGTACAAACAAGAGTCTCAGATCTGACATCAAAGGACTGCAAAAATAGAACAAGACACCCCTACAAGGATAGAGATGCCCTTGGGTGCCTATGTCCTCATATTCTAATTGATACCAAATTTATATGACAGGTACATAATACTCTGTCCTTCCCAGATCTACCTACAAATCTCTATTATAGTTTGTCAATTGTCAAAATCTTGTAATTTTCATATTAGGTCACATAGTCTAATTAGATTAATCAAGGAAAATCAATTCCAATCCATTCCAAGGCTCAAAAATATACAGATCCAAATCTGATTGGCTCACCTTCATGGTTGAAAGTCAGTATAATCACCTTGTTGATTTGCATCCTAATGTACCCTTGAAAAAGGAGGAAATTAGCCCTAGGTTTTATACATTAAACTTAGGGTTCCCTTTTTCTTAGTTACATTTTTGTGAACTTGACATTTGGACATCATAAACCTTATGAAATCTAAAGTAATTCAACCCTAGATCTAGGTTTATCATTGCATTTTTTGCATTGTTCATTAGGGTTTCATTATTACATCATAAATGACATAAAAATTTAAAAAATTGCATCTCACTTTGCATCATAGGTTGTAATAGGATTACTTTGAGTCATTTAGTTCAAATCTACATTCAAAATTGTATTCACAATTGTCACTTTTTGTTCAAACATTGTTACACATTTGCATTTGAGTCACATTATCTTAAATTGAGAAATTTTTGGAGAAATATCAACCTTCATAACTATTTGCACACAAAAGCATAGGACTTTCAATTTTTCAGTTTTCAGACACCCTATCAAGGATATAGATGCCTTTAGGTGCCTCTGTCCTTCTGTACTTTGATCAACAAAATTTTGCACAATTATCTGTCTCTTTGTCTTAAGTCTATTTTTTCTTGCATATATCTGATTGGGAATTCTTAATTGCACGTATTTAGGCATCTTTCATATAGCTCAAAAAAGTAAAAATAGTGTATTGTTTAGTTTCAAAATTGCATAAAAATCATCATTTTCAGACTTTGGCATCTTAGAATCAATTGAATTTTAGATCTAGAAATTGCATTCAAAATTGTCCAAAAAATTTCAACATTATTGCACACTTGCATTTTAAATTACCTTGGCATAAACTAAGTAAATTCTGGAAACATAATCATTTTTAGACCTGTCTACAACTAGACCCAAAATCCTTAAGTAGTATCACACATAGTCAAACTTTGGATTTTCAAAAGCCTTGTCCAATACACAAACACCCTTAGGTTCCTCTGTCCTACTATACTTGCATCAACAAAATTTTACCCAGACCTTTGTCTTTGTCTTATCAGTCTATTTCTGCTTGTTGATCTTTGATTTGAAATTCTAAAAAAGTGTTGTTGCATATGAAAGAAAGGTATCAATTTGCTTAATTGGTTGCAAATTTAGGAAAAAAAAATTGCATTTCAGTGTTGGAGATTATTATATCTATAGGACAGTTGTTTACATCACTTTCTCATTTCAAAGATCTTGTGTTATCATAATTCATGTTCTATTGCTATATATTATCAAGCATTTCAAAGATTTTTTGTTACAAGCATGTCATAATGAGTTGATTTCCCCTCTTTTGTTGTTTTCATTGATCCCTCTCCCACTATCTCTCCTATGTGTGAGGTTAGCTTGGTAAAATAGAATGCAATCATTGAAAATCATGAAAATCATGTTTGTTCTTCTCCTAATACCTGACCTACTTAAGAAGAAGGTATCTTGGTGTTAAAGGATCCAATCATTGAGCGTCATGAGCATATTGTTTGTTTCTTCCCCCCTACCTCTCCTACTTGGGAAGATATTGTTGGACAAGAGGATGAAATCATTGATACATTTATGGATTGTATAGATGAAGATACTAAGGTGACATTTGATCTCCCCTCAATAGATGATCATCAACAAGTAGTTATCTCCTTTGAGGTTGTGAACACACAATTAACTATTAGATATCCTTTAATTATTGTAACTCCTAAGACTCCTTTAATTATTGGACCTCCTAAGTCACCTCTCATTTCTCATGGCCATATCCTAAACTTTGCAAAATTACGCACTAGTAATCACGTGTTGAAGCAACCAAGTTATCATACTATTGCTCACACATACAACACTAGAATTAATAAGCAACCAAAAAAACTCCAACATCCATCCCATTGCCTCAACCATAACTCCCATCCACACCTAACATTCTATAGTTTAGTGGTAAGGAATTTGATCTTGTTGAGCAACTTTGTAACACTCCTACTAAGATCTCTTTGTGGGATTTAATTCAAGCATCACTTGTTTACCATGGCATGCTTCAAAATACTTTGCAAAAAATTGTTGTCCCTCCTAGTTCTCAACCAAATGATGTAGTGGCCTTAATTGAGTGTATGAATTCAGTTAATGTGGATATCCATCAAAGTGATTATTTTATAAATTCAAACTTAAGACACACTATCAATATTTCACAAGAGAAAATATTATTATCAAGAGCATTAAGGAGTAGATTTATCAATCATCTACAACAAAAAATCAATATCATATCATTATTTCAAAGTTATGTTTGTTCATATTATATTTTGGAGCCTACATTGTGATGTAGGTTTCAAGCCTTCAAGCAATCATTCAAGACAATTTATGCAAGATCCAATCTTTTGAGAGATGTGTTGGAATTCAATCCTCTAAGGGAAGCCATTAAGGGTTTGGTGAGTTGCGACATAGATTTTTTCATTCATCATTCCTTGTCATTTGTAATTATCTTTCATTATCAAGGTTTAATTACCAAAAATGGGTTTGACCAAGACAAACCTCTATTCACCAAAAGCAAAAAAAATTCCCTCTCTTTGTGTTTGCAGATTTGTAGGCGAAGAAGGACTAGAATTGGATCAAAAGTGCAATTTTGCAAAGTTGTCAAAGTTGTCAAGCCACAAAAAATCACTTACAAAATTTATTTCCGACTCTCCAATAGTGGAATCTAGAGGAATCAAGAATGCATATCCAAGATCAGAGAACTGTGAAATCATATTTTGGAACCCTTCTTAGAGATCCATTCACCCTAGGGTGAATATGTCCTAGGAGGACACTCAAGAACAAATTTTTGTGATAGGTGCACAATATTTTACCCTTCTCAGATCTGCTGAAATATTGTAGTTTCTATTTGTATTATGCTTTAAATATGCATTTCAAGTTTTACATTGCATAATTGAGTTCATTAGGATTTTATTTTTATCTCCCAAAGTGCATTTTAGTCATATTTGTCAATTTTTGTCAAGGGAAACAATAGATCCCCTAACAAGGTTGACTCACCTCAAGGCTAAAAGTCAATCCTAGCTTTGGGAGATCTCTTTTCTTAATGAAATTAGAAGAAAGATAGGTATATCACACCCCCTAAAAATAAAACATTTATTTATTCCATTCTAGTGAACCTATATATTTCTTCATTTCAAATGTTAAACTCATTTGAAGTAAACTCACCACCTCTATCAAACCTCAAACATTTGATTTTTAGATTCATTTCAATCTCAACCATAGACTCAAATGCTTTAAAATTGTTTAGAGCTTCCATTTTTCTTTGAGAAATGTAACCCAAGCCATTCTATAATAATCATCAATTAGTAACATGAAATACCTGTCATCACATGAGCTTCTAATTATATTAGGTCCACACAGATCTATATGCACTAACTCTAAGGGACCTATGGTATAATATTATTTTGTCTTGAATCTTACCTTTGTTTGCTTTCTAACTTCACATTCTTTACAAATTGCATTGATAGGCTTTGTAATCTTTGGAAAATATCTCACAACATCAATAGAACTTATCTTTACTAGGCTATCAAAATTGATGTGACACATTCTTCTATGCCATATCTAACTTTCATTAGTTTGAGACATAAAGCACTTTGCGCCATTACCTTTGATTTGAGAGGCATTAACTCCTTTTCTTGTTCCAACAACAACCAGAATACCAAAGCTTCCTTTTTCGATTTCACAGCCACCATTCTGAAATATAAGATTATATCCTTTTCTACACATTTTTCCTACACTTAGAAGATTATGTCAAAGACCCTTGACATAAACAACATCATCTATATTATTCTTACCATCAAAACTAATTGGACCTTTTCCACAAATCTTAGTAGATGTATCATCACCAAACTTAACAAGACCACCATCATAATTGTCAAGCTTAAAAAACTTACTCTATCACCTGTCATATGATTTGAGCATCCATTGTCAATGATCCAATAATTCTTCTTCTCTCTAGTGTAAAAAGTAGTCAACATAGTTCCTTCAATATTATGATCTATTTTTGGAGCACTTTCCTTCACACATCTTTCAAGATTAGTAGAATTAGTTCCAACATTTAAAGCCATGAACAAGCATTCATCACTACCTTCATTCTAATAATCTGATTCTTCATCACCAGATACACCAATGTCCTTTTCAACATAATAACTCTTCTTGAGAAATTTACCCTTATGATCCTTATGTTTGTCATTAGTAACTTTGATTGGTCATTTAGATGCACATAATGACCTATCTTTCCATAATTGAAACATTTAAAAGGTAGATTACCTTTGTATTTTCCAATACCCTTTTTTAGTCTCCTCACAAAGTTTTTTTCCACCTCATTAAGATCATTTGAATCTGGTCCATCATCCTTTTCCACTTTGCAAACTTTAAAATAAGTTTTTTTGTAGTATCTTGACCAAAATCTCTCATTTTAAAAGAAGTTAAAGAACCAAACATCTAATCTTTAGAGTAATTATCCAAATTCTGAGCTTCCCCAATAGAAAAAAAATTATGACTATAAGCTTTAGGCAGAGTTCTTAAAACCTTTTTCACTACTTTGCTTTCATCCAGCTTTCCACCAAGACCATTGATGACATTGACAACTTCATCAACTTTGAGCATGTAGGTAGTAATACCTTCATCTTCAAGCATCCTTTGGGTTTCAAACTTGGCTTTGTAGATCTACATATTCACTTGTTTTACCTTGTCATATCCTTCATACATTCCTTCCAACTTTATCCAAACATCTTTAGCAGACATGTAGCTTATAACCTTCACAATTCCTAAATCATTAAGACCATTCAAGATTTCATTCCTTGATTTTCCATTTCATCAACTTTGAGCATGTAGGTAGTAATGCCTTCATCTTCAAGCATCCTTTGGGTTTCAAACTTGGCTTTGTAGATCTACATCTTCACTTGTTTTACCTTGTCATATCCTTCATAGATTCCTTCCAACTTTATCCAAACATCTTTAGCAGACATGTAGCTTATAACCTTCACAATTCCTAAATCATTAAGACCATTCAAGATTCCATTCCTTGATTTTCCATTTCTCTCATATGCCAAGTGATCTCATCATCAATTGATGGTCCATTTGTAGGCATAATATAACCTCTTTCAATAGGCTTCCAAATGCCAAATCCAAGGGATCCTAAGAAAGACTCCATCCTAGCTTTCCAATAGGTAAAATTTATTCCACGAAACAAAGGGCGCTTTGGCACCTTTCCTGTGTGCCATCTAGATCTACCTCAAGTTATTAAGCTTCTTCCTAGGAATCACAACTATGATACCAATTGTTAGATGCATAAGAAAACTAAGAGGGGCGTGAATTGTTGTATACTTTAAAACATCATAAACCCTCATTACCATTCAGATCGACATTAGTTCTTAAACCCTTAACATGCAATAACTAAATGTAAAAATGTAAAGAAGTAATGAAAACACATCAAACACATAAGAAAACCAAATTTATGTGGAAAAACCATGGTGAGGATTAGCTCACTAATATATGAATTACAACACCGAATACAATAAGGCTCACTACCAAGGGCTCACTGCCTAGAAAGATAAAGAAAGGATCATTGTCAATGGATCACTACCAAAGGACTCATTATCTAGAAGAAAGAAATAAGAAGCTCAGTGGCTCACTACCAATTTGAACTGCTAACAATGCATCTCTCATATGTTGAAGGTACAGTTCTACTGAAGCACAAACAACACATCAAACAAACTAAAATGTAGACACCTTTTGCTCATTGCATTGGGAAGTCATAGGCATTAAGGCTCACACTCAGATCAACACACTTGATCACTTTCACATATTTCACATCACACAAACTTCTTACAATCCACACAATAATTCTCCTTGCATTTATACCCTTTGTGACCTAAAACAATCTAAATTAGGTTGGATTTAATGAAACGTATACACCTCAACCATGCAACACCAAATAGGTCAACACCAAACACTTCCACAACATAAATAAGTGAAGCCAAACCATGCCACTACTTAATTGGGACCCAAATATACACAAGCATGATTCTCAACACTTCATCAATCAACAATTATCCTTCGTAGTTATCGCTAGCACGCCAAGTCAGCCCTGCACTAATGCTAACAAGTGACTCCAAACACACTTCTCAAGGTCCAGAAACATCTCATGGAACACATAAAACACTCCAAGATATTCATAAAACATCTTAGAATACTTTGACACCATCAAAATATTTTGCACAACTATGACAACAACTTGAAACTCAAGAACGCCTTTATTCTATGCAACCAGACATATTGGTACAAACATCCAACACACCAAACAACCTTGAAAAATAACTCAACACCTAAAACTTCAAGGGAAGGTAGATACAACCATTATGATAAAATTTACAAATCCACAATACCAAAAACCTCACTGCGAAGAAATGTGGAGCAATCTCATTTCTCCCAAACACCCTATTTTGTCAAACAAACATACTATCAAACAAATCTTCCACTGCAGTATGATCCAAAACCTGAAACTTTGGATATAACACCTCAGAACACCTTTGATCATCAAGTTAAAACCACATGAGCATATCTTTAATAATGAATAAATGTGGAGAATAACACTGAACACCATTTTGTTACACTGAACTTTCGTTTATTCAAATTTTCTCAAAAGCACTTGGAAACCAAGCACCACAAGCACCAACTCAACATCTATAACACCTTCTTAGCATCTCAACCACATGAGAGGTTGATATCCACAAACACTTAATCATCATTGCTACACTAGAGGTTGCACTAGTGACAATACTAATGACAACATAATGCAACCAACACACTTGAACACACTTGCTCCCTTGGGGATTGACATGAATACAACATTTTGTTAACATCAATGACAACACAAGTTTCCAACAACAAGACCTAAGAAAAATTGGAGGGAAAAAGGTTAATGAAAGGGATAAAATAATCCTATAAATATATAAGGGAATGAAAACCAAAGTGGACACAAAATATAGGATGAAATTACAAGGGTATGCAATTTTTGATGTTATACATGGTGACATATATT
Organism: Sequoiadendron giganteum; assembly: GCA_007115665.2. NCBI lineage: Eukaryota > Viridiplantae > Streptophyta > Pinopsida > Cupressales > Cupressaceae > Sequoiadendron > Sequoiadendron giganteum. Next base: position 745,634,201 of record CM021101.1, on the reverse strand, counting down.
TTAAGAAATTTTCCTCTCACATGGGCTTTACCATTAGTTGACATGTTCAATTTTGGAAAATGGCACTATAAAGTATAGGTCTCATAATAACACTTAATATGGTGCACACATTGTTGATTATAGGAAAAATTAATAGTTCCACTTCCTTGAGATTTTAGTTCATACCTCCTTCCTTTTATCAACATTGTAACCCACTTTTTCCATAGTATCATCTTTGTCAAATGACATCATTTGTTACTCCAACTAATTCCCTATATTTTTTTATATATTATCCATATCTTGTAGCTGAGAAACTTAGATAGTTGGCCAGAATTCAATTCCCTCTTCACTTTAGGCTTTGCTAGCCTAGGTGAGTATTCATTTCAAAGTTATCAAGAGATGGTGAGAAAATTCAATTAGATACTGATTAAGAATATTAGTTCTCACACATTGCAACAAAAAATTATGAAATAGAGCTTAAAATTGATAAGTTCCTTATATTATTTTAAACATGTATACATGAGAATAAATAATAATTAAGAATAATTGAAGTGTTTATTTGAGATTATTTCATTTGAGTTTGGTTCTAGGTTTTAAGAGAAATTAATCTATCTAGACTAGTGCTTGAAAGGGATACATAGTCATATGATCACGAAAACCTCCCCTCAATAACTAAAGACATTCTAAAGGATAATTAAACATCATTTCCTTACAAAATGTGGGACGAAAGAAGGAATTTTCCCAATATACTTGCCTTTCCTATTACCTGAAGATATAAAAAGATGAAAATAAAAAGGATTTTTCCATATTCATTTCTCATATGTTGATATCATTATCCACCCACATTTCAATTATGATATAGCAGTTGATTACTTTTCTACCCTGGTAGATACCCGTTGCAGGCTATGGGATCAAGCCGTAATTGTTGAATTTAGGGGTAAGCTAACTAGAGCTCAAGAAAATGATGAGACTAACGGTAGTGATGGATGTATCTCTGTGCATCCAAATTTCACAATCAGTATAGATGATAAGTATGTACAGTATGCATTTTGTTTGTTACTTCATGTTAAGGGTGTGATTCTTTATCTAGAATCTATTTATGCCACTATTAGTGGTAGATGCATATATAGGTTATTAAATATTGTGTTTCCTCTTTCAATTTTTTTGAGGGGGTATCCTTTCCAGAAGGAAACTCCAATGTTATATATTTTGGAAGATACATTAATCATACTAGTATTTTTTATAGGTTCTCCTATTATAGGAAGGCTTATTAACCAATCCTCTGCACCCAAATTCCAAAATCTACTAGTACCCTCTAAAGGTCTATGTTATAATAAGCTTAAAACATGGTCTAGAAAAGTGTCAAGTATTAAACTGGGATCTTTACCAAAAGAGACACTCTTTGAGGAACTTGTTGCATCAACTAGTGGTAGACCTAGTTTGTCCCACACAACCAAGTCTTATTCTTTATCAAGATATTTTTTAGGTTGTAACCACAAACCATATATTGATTACAATCTTGAAGAAGCTATAGGATCCTTTCACCATCTTTCATTCAGACACCAGCCCTCCATAAATCCATATCCCTCTAGATATTCTTTAGCTACATTATCTGACCTTAGTAGTAATCCTGAGTTGATGAACAAATTGGCAAGATAAGTTGGCCAAAAATTAGCATTAACATCAAAAGAAGATGAACAAGGTGAAAATGGAAAAGGGATCAAAATTACTAAAATGGAAGAAAAAAATTGTATGTTGAGAGAATGTCTCCCAAAGGAACGTCTTCCAAGAGCATGCACTGAAAAGAGAAATAATTATAAAATAGAGGCTAGAGGGGATGAAAGGGAAGTTGTTGGCTATGAACCAAGCAAATGGCCGACCCCATAAACTTTTATTGTGATAAATTTTAATAATAAGTTATGGGGAAGATATGAACCCGAACTTCATGTAGAACTTGGAGAAAATAGAAAAACACTGAGGCCCAAAGAAATTGGATGGCCCAATGGATGATTTTTACTAAAAATAATTTGGATGATATGGTCATAGATATCAAATATTTTGTAAATACTACTATTACTAATCAGGAGAAATTAGCATATGTCACTCAATTGTAGCATAAAGTAGATTCTTCATTTTCAAAAATAGAAAAGCAAACTTCTTTTTTGTCAAATGAAACTTTTGGTCTAAGTTATCAGTTAAGGAATGCACAAAAATCTACACAAGAAATGACATGGATTTAACATAATGATGAAGAACATAGAAGAAGAGATGTTGATCACACTAAAGTCTTAATTGAGTCTATGGTTAAAAAGTTGGAAAAGATAGGAAAAGTAGCAAAAAATATTAGAAAGACTCAAACTAGCCGAAATAGCTCTTTAGAAGAAGATAGCCAAAAGAAGCAAAAAGGGAAAGTACCAATTAAGCCAAAAAATCTAATAGTTCAGACAAGAAAGAGTTTTTTTTTTTATGACAAAGACAAAATTACTACTTCTCTAATATTTGTTGAGTTTTTTTATTCTACAAAAACTCCTATTTCCATGCCAAAAGTAAAAGAGCATAGTTTAATCATACAAGAACATGAAAGAGATTGGCTTTAGGAACTTAATATTTCTACTGAAAAGGAAGAACCAATTTTTGCAGATGAATCAATGTTTGAACCTATAAATGAATGAAAATTATATCAATTGGTATGGAAGATTCATGAACCAAAATTGGAGCTAGAGCCAAGGACAAAGTTGGAGCCAAAATTAGAGCCAAAACAAAACTAAGAACAATGCCAAGATTAGAACCAATAGTGGACATAGAATTAGAACCGAGGTATGATACATTTCCTGATGAAGAAGAAGAAGAAAAAGATTTGATTGGAGAAAAATATTCATTCCAAATGAATACTATAGATTTAAATAATGTAGATAGTGTAATTTCTAATAAGTCTTTTAATCAGTACATTTGGTGTCCAAAATTCTTTTATAAGCCAATAATCGATGTCAAATTAGAGGGATTTAGCTAGAGTCTTTTTTAACTTTTAGATACAGGATCCACAATTAGTATTGCCCAAAGTCATGTTTTTCCATTTGTATATTGGAATAGCTAGCAAATCATAGTCAGAGGTTTTGGCAACATTAAAACTGTGCAAAATAAAGCCACTAATGTCCTTGTAAATATAGATGATATTAGTTCTCTTTGCAATTTCTAGCAAGATGATAGTATAAACACTAATGTCATCTTAGGATGGGATTTTTTGAGTCAATTTGAACCATTTTCATTTCTTCAAATGAGGGTAATATTGGGAAACTATAAAGAGATCAAATATTTTATTCCTCTAGAAAAAATAGAGTTTGTCCAAGTCATTGGAAGATTTGATATGGTATGGAATCTTCTTCCTAAAGATCCTCAATATTTTTCTACTTGAAGAATTAAAGATATTCTCGAAGAATTCCAAAGAAAGATTTTGGAAGATTACTTCTTCTACAATCCAACACCAATATTTCAGAACCAAGGATGGGGAGATATTCAAACTATTCTAGGTATGAAGCATATTCATATTTTATCTCCAAAAATTATGAAGGGACAATTAATTGTCTTAAAGCACTTGGTTAGACAATATAAGGAGGCTCATATTATTTTCAGTTGTAGAAATATTGAGCCATTTTCCATTGCAGGACCTTATTATAATATTTAGTCCATCCTATAAAATCTTGTTATGCAAATTAGCTCCCTTCAAAGCTAGTACTGAAAAAATACTCTTGTGTTCATATTAAATTTAGTAGTCCATTTCCCTTATAGCCAACTTGAGTGGATTATGAGACATAATGGTACAAAAATTCTCGCAGAATGGTATAATCCAGATATATGCCAGTTCATAGCAAAAAAGATAAAGCATTATTAATCATATCACTACCTATTTTATTTTGAGAATATATAACATATACTTGGCATTCACCTTCTACTAGACCTTGCAAGATGGTGTATTATCTATGGATGGGAAAATGGATGATAATTCAGCATGAAGAGTACAATCTTGTAAATAGTTTTGTACATAATTATGTAAATAAAATAAATAAATGTTGGGTGTAACTGGTCCCTTTGCCTTGTATGGCATATTGTAGCTAGCACATGGGCTTGTTTGTGTCGTGATGTCAGCCATGTTAAGATCTGACAATAGGATTCAACCCTATTTTAAAAAGCAAGATCCTTGTAGCCACTTAAAAGTGTTAAGTGGACCATTCTCACTTTACGGTTTCACAAACGTAAAAATAGTTATTGTAAATAAATAACAAGTCTAGGATGAAGTAGTAGTAAATTCTAGAATAAAATATTATAAATAAAGTGGAAAGAGTAGAAAAGAGAATATGGAAAAAATTTAAAAGGTGGGGATATTTCTAGAAAAATCTTGTACAAATCCTATGTGAAACAAGGTGGAACCTTGTACACAAAATTCTATTCACATGGTGGACCCTTGTACAAAAATTATATCTTGTACAAAAGATTCCCACATGTAAAATCTATTTTGTCTACTATCAAAAAGTGAAGATAGATAATATCTACGAAAAATATTTTAGTAGATATTCCTTCCCACTTCCATAATATAGAAAAATTAATAAAGTAAAGCAAGGACTGACAATGTTTGCCTCTTGGCATGATAATCCTCCTTTGCTTTTTCTAGAGAAATTACCTATTAGAATAAGTAAAAGGTGAAGGTGACCAGATCTCTAGTTCATTTGAAGCCTATAAATAAGGCTTCACGAGTTCATTTAAGGCATCGGTGGTTAGAGCATTGGAGCTTGGGTATAGAGTCTTAGAGGTTGAGTCTTCATATTTTCTAGAGTCCATTAGTCTAGAGTTTGGTTGTAAGCATATCATACATATGCTCTTACCTTGCACTTCGAACGATCTTGGTAATCAGAAATCTGATAATGCCCAATACATATAGTAATAACAATTGAGTTAATGAAATATTTTGCCAATTCCTAAAAATCTCTATTCTATTGTGTGACCTTGATATCAGAATTCAGTTGCGATTTCATTTTGGTCCAATTTAGTATCAGAGCTTCCATATTTTGTTTTAGTATCAATCTTATTCCATTAATTTTCATTGAAAATCGATATCAAATCAATTCTCTTTTTTTAAGATGAAAAACCAATTCTTTAGGAAAACCCATAAAGCTCTCTGACAATCCATTGCAATCACCCCTAAAAGTGCTAGTAAAAAACCTCCAAGAATCTTGGAATCCCATAAAACACCTCTGAATAACCTATAGGACTCTGAAAATAGGCTAACAATCACTGAAAATCCTAGGGCTAAAAAGGGGACACTACAATAGCCACCTTTATTTTAAAACTTTGTTTAATCAATGCCTCAATAAGCCTCTCCATAGAATCTAAAACCCTATCAATATTTACTAAGTTCTTTGGTTCCTCTTCAAATTCATCTATATGGGTTTTAGCCAGAATTTGTCTATACCACTATTGGTGGTAGATGCATATATAGGTTATTAAATATCATGTTTCCTCCAATTTTTTTGTCAGGGGTATCATTTCCAGAAGGAAACTCCAATGTTTTATATGTTGGAAGACACATTGATCATATTGGTTTTGATATAGGTTTTCTTAATATAGAAAGACTTATTAACTAGTCCTCTGCACCCAAATTCCAGAATCTACCAATACCCTCTAAAGGTCTATTTTCCAATAAGCCTAAAACATAGTCTAGAAGAGTGTCAAGTATTGAATTGAGATCTTTACCAGAAGAGACATTCCTTGAGAAACTTGTTGCATCAACTAGTTGTAGACCTAGTTTATCCCACACATCCAAGTCTTATTTTTTATCAAGAAATTTTCCAAGTTCTAACCACAAACCATATATTGATTAAAATCCTGAAAAAGCTATAGGATCCTCTCACCATCTTTCATTTAGACACCAGCCCTCCATAAATCCATATCCCTCTAGATCTTCTTTAGCTACATTATCTGACCTTATTAGTAATCCTGAGTTGATGGACAAATTGACAAGACATGTCAATCTAAAATTAGCATTAACACCAAAACAAGATGAACAACAAGGTAAAAAGGGAAAAGGGATAAAAATTACTAAAATGAGAGAAAAATTTATATGTTGAGAGAGCGTCTCCCAAAGGAACATCTTCCAAGAGCAGGCATTGAAAAGCGAAATAAGTATAGAATAGAGGCTAGAGGGGATGAAAGGGAAGTTGTTTGCTATGAACCAAACAGATGGAGGACCCCAAGAACTTTTACCATGATAAATTCTAATAAGAAGTTATGGGGAATATATGAAGCCGAACTTCATGTAGAACTTGGAGAAAAATAGAAAAAATCTGAGGCCCAAAGAAATCGGATGGCCCAATGGATGATTTTTTCTCAAGATAATTTGGATGATATGGCTATAGATATCAAAGATTCTATAAATACTACTATTACTAATCAAGATAAATTAGCATATGTCACTCAATTGCAGCATAGAATAGATTCTTCAATTTCAAAAATAGAAAAGCAAACTTCTTCTTTGTTAAATGAAACTTCTAGTGCGAATATGTGTGTGGGGAGCCTAGGAATGCAGGCTGCATACGATGATGGGGATCTGGTGGAGGGTGCGAGAGGCAAGAAGACGCAGTCTGTTGAGTAGGTCACGGGCACTAGGAAATGACCGGATGGATTTAGGAAGGGAGAGAGTTGCTCCGCATGTTGAGAGGGCCATAAAAGGTATGCCCTACTCTCTAGCTTGGCTCCATCGAATTTTGCTTCATCCTCCCCACCTCTGCAGTCCCTAGGCTATAATCCTATGGGGTCGCCCTTGCTTGGTTTACCACTTGGTGCGGGGTGTGCGATCCCTACTTTGGGTTTGCAAGTTTATGCGGACTGCAAAAATAAAGCTAACCCCTACCATGAATGTTTGGCCTATTGCATGGAGTAGATTTGGCAGTCCAACCCGCCCCCTCCTATTTCTGCGTCTATCCCACCTTCTTCGCTTGCTTCGGTTCAGGTTTCTCCTCCTGGTAGTTCTACTCTTTTCTTCGGGGATGTGGAGGTAGTCCTCGCAGAAGATCCTTTGGATTTTTGTATTTCAGATAGCTGCATTGATGCAATTTTTGCGAACTTGGGTAAGCGTTCCTTAATTATGAGATGTTTACGTAAGCGCTCGTCCATGGCTTCACTTCAAGATTGGGTCAAAGCAACTTGGAAAAACTTGTTCGTTCCAGTGATTGAACCCTTGGATTTTGACTTCTTCTTGCTTTCCTTCGGCTCTATGGCAGATTGTGATTTTGTTGTTAATAATGGCCCCTAGTTTTTTGAGCAATCTGGCATTTTCATTTCTCCTTGGACCCCATTTTTTGACCTCGCTACAACGAAGATCACTTATGTGCCTCTATGGATCAGGCTCTACAACATGCCCTTGGTCATGCGAAATATGGATCTTATCAGTGATCTAATTAATCAAGTTGGCTCTTTTGTGAAGCTTGATGATGTTGGGATGGCTATTGATTGCAAGTTTCTGAGGGTCTGTGCTTTGGTTGACATCTCCAAACCCCTCCCTGACTCTATTTGGATCCATTTTGCTCATGGAATTTGGACTCAATATTTAAATTTTGAAGGCTTGCCTTTTTGTTGTTTCCACTGCAATATGCTAGGACATAAAATTGAGGCTTGTTCTTTTCAACGAAAGGATGGTTCTAGGTATGTTAGCCGCAAAAGATGGGTTAAGAAGGCAGGTTCTTCGGATGCTAACTTCATTTGGTGGAACCATGGCATATTTTTTTAATCTCTCACGGCTCCAGAGCTTGATCCTATGCTGCATATGAATTCCTCTCCTCTTCCTGCTAGTACCACTATGGAAAAATTGTCAGATATCCCCTCTAAACCGGATGAGGATGGGTTAGAGTTTGACGACACTTACCTATTCATGGATGATTTAGATATTTTTAGCCCTTAAGGCTTTGGGCTTGACATGGTTTTGGCTCCTTAAAAACTCGGGATCTCTCAAACGGTGAGCAGCAAAACCAAACCAAATTGTGGTCCGAAAATAAAGAAGGGCAGGAAGACTAATGCCAAAAAGATCCGCATAAAAGGCATGGAAGCTGTAGAGGAGGGTTCTCAGTGGACCATGAAGGCCCTCCTCTCTAGGAACAAAAGACATGCTTAGGATTTTTCTCTATCTTTCTTGTGACTTTGGTATTTGCTCTTTGTTGCAAACCCTTCTTCCGTCTGCAAATCTTCTTTAATTCCTTTTGGATTCATGGTCCCCTCTATGTTTCCTCTCTTTTCGTATGTTCCTTTCATTTATGAGGAACAACCTTGATGCAACTTCTATTCTTTATTTTTAATAAAGGGAGTGGGCCCCTTCCGACATTTTACCGATAAAAATAATAATGAAACTTCTAGTCTAAGTTATTAGTTAGGGAATGTATAACAATCTACACAAGAAATGAAATTGATTCAACATAATCATGAAGAAAACAGATGAAGAGATGCCAATCACACTAAAGTCTAAATTGATTATGTGGCTAAAAAGTTGGAAAAGATAGGAAACTTAGCAAAAAATATTAGAAAGACTCAAACTGGCTGAAACAACTCTTCAGAAGAATATAACCAAAAGAAGCAAAAAGGGAAAGAAACAATTACAACAATTGAGCCAAAAAAGCTAATAGTTCAGAGAAGAAAGAGTTTATTTTCTGATGAGAAAGACAAAATTACTACTTCTCTAAGAGCTTTTGAGGTTTCTTCTTCTACAAAAACTCCTATTTTCATGTCAAAAGTAAAAGAGCATAATTTAATCATACAAGAGAATGAAAGAGATTGGCTTCAGGAACTTAATATTTCTACTGAAAATGAAGAGCCAATTTTTGTAGATGAATCAATTTTTGACCCTATAAATGAATGACAATTATATCAGTTATTATGGAAGATTCATGAACCAGAATTGGAGCAAGAGTTGGAGCTAGAGCCAAGGACAAGGCTAGAGCCGAAATTGGAGCCAAAACTAAGAATGATGCCAAAATTAGAACCAAGGTATTATACACATCTTGATGATGAATAGGAAGAAGAAGATTTGATTGGATAAAAATATTTATTCCAAAGGAATACTAAAGATTTAAATCATGTAGATAGTCTAATTTCTAATTAGTCTTTGAATCAGTCCATTTTGCGTCTAAAATTCTTTTATAAGCCAACAATCAGTGTCAAATTAGAGGGATTTAGCTAGAGTCTTTCTGAACTTTTAGATACAAGATTCATAGTTAGTATTTACCAAAGTCATGTTTTTCCATTTGTATACTGGTATAGCCAGCAAATCACAATAATAGGTTTTGGAAATATTAAAATTGTGAAAAATAAAGCCACTAATGTCCTTGTACATATAGATGATATTATTTCTCTTTGCAATTTCTAGAAAGATGATAGTATAGACATTGATGTCCTCTTAGGATGGGATTTTTTGAGTCAATTTGAACCATTTTCATTTCTTCAGACATGGGTAATATTGGGAAACTATAAAGAGATCAAATATCTTATTCCTCTATATAAAAATAGATTTTTTCCAAGTCAGTGGAAGGTTTGATATGGAAGGGAATCTTCTTCTTGAAGATCCTCAACATTTTTCTATTCGAAGAATTAAAGATATTCTCAAAGAATGCCAAAGAAAGACTTTGGAAGATTACTTCTTCTACAACCCAACACCTATATTTCAAAACAAAGGATGTGGACATTCAAACTATTCCAGGTACAAAGAAGATTCATATCTTATCTCCAATAATTATGAAGGGAAAATTAATTGTCTTTAAGCACTTGGTTAGACAATATAAGGAGGCTCATATTATTTTCAGTTGTAGAAATATTATGAGCCATTTTCTATATGGATCCCACCAATTGTAGTACCTTACTATGATATTTATTCCATCCTATAAAAAAAATTTATGCCAATTAACTCCCTTCAAAGCTAGTATTGAAGAAAATACTCTTTTGTTCATATTAAATTTAGTAGTCCATTTACCTTATAGCCAACTTGAGTGGATTATGAGATATAATGGTACAAAAATTCTTAGAGAATGGTATAATCTAGATACATGCCAGTTCAAAAAAAAGAGATAAAGCATTACTTTTCATATCACTACCTATTTGATTTTGAGAACATATATCATATACTTGGCATTCACCTTCTACCAGACCTTGCAAGATGGGGTATTATCTATGGATGGGAAAATGGATGATAATTCAACATGAAGAGTACAATCTTGTAAATAGTTTTGTATATAATTATGTAACTAAAAGAAATAAATATTGGGTGTAACCGGTCCTCTTGCCTTGTATGGCATATTTTAGCTAGCACATGGGCTTGTTTGTGTCGTGATGTCAACCACGTTAAGATCTGGCAACATGATGCAACCCTATTTTAAAAATCAAAATCCTTGTATCCACTTACGAGTGTTAAGTGGATCGTTCTCACTTTATAGTTTCACAAAAGTTAAAATAGATATTGTAAATAAATCATGAGTCTAGCATAAAGTATTAGTAAATTCTAGAATAAAAAATTATGGAGAAGGTGGAAAAAGTAGAAAAGAGAATGTGGACAAAATTTCAAAAGGAGGAGATATTTCTAGAAAAATATTTTACAAATCCCATGTGAAACAAGGTGGAACCTTGTACACAAATTCTATCCATATGGTGGACCCTTGTACAAAAAAATCTATGTACAAAAGATTCCCACATGTAAAATCTATTTTTTCTACTATCAAAAAGTGAGGATAAATAATATTCCTCCCCATTTCCATAATATAGACAAATAAATAAAGTGAGGGCTGACAATGTTTGCCACTTGGCATGATAATCCTCCTTTTCTTTTTCTAGAGAAATGGCCTATTAGAATAGGTAAAATGTGAAGATGATCGGATCTCAGGTCATTTGAAGCCTATAAATAAGGCCTCATGAGCTCATTTGAGGCATCGATGGTTAGAGCATTGTGTCTTGGGTATAGAGTATGGGACGTTGAGTCTTCATATTGTCTAAAGTCCATCAATCTAGAGTTTGGTTGTAAGCATATCAAACGTATGCTCTTACTTTTCACTTCAAGCGATCTTGGTAATCATAAATCTGATAATGCCCAATACATATATGTAATAACAATCGAGTTAATGAAATATTTTTCTCATTCCTAATCTCTATTCTATTATGTGACCTTGCTATCATAATTCAATTGTGATTTTATTTTGATCCAGTTTGGTATCAGAGCTTTCGTGTGTTGTTTTGGTGTCAATCTTGTTCAATTAAGTTTCAATGCAAATTGGTATCAGAGCAGTTCTCTTTGTTTGGTATCAGATCAATTATAATTAAGAATAACTTAAGTATTTCTTTGAGATTATTTCATTTTAGAGTTTGGTTCAAGGTTTTAAGAGAAATTAATCTATCTAGACTAGCGCCTAAAAGGGATACATAGTCATATGATCATGAAAACCTCCCCTCTTAGCAACTAAAGATATTCTAATGGATAATTAAACATCATTTCCTTACAAAATGTATCCTACTAATGGTGTTCAACATGATTCTACTCAATAATCACTATGTAATACAACATTCTCAATATTTGATGAAAGCAATTAATCTATTATTTGAATAGAAGAAATCCATAGAATACTCAAAGATCAAACATGTAATACAAAACTCAATAACCCTTGATTATTTCATTCAAAAGAAATAGTGTATTGCTAGAGTAATAAGTTATTACGCTTAATTAATTATATCATACTGGCTAATTAATTAAGTCACTTATTCCTCTAGTTGCTTAAGCTAAACTTAGGCACATTAATAATTGATTAATTATTAAGTGTGCACACTAGGGTTTCATTTAGGGTTTCCCTTTTAGGGTTTCTTGATCTCCTTCATAAGGATTGATCTCTTTGTAATATTTGAGATTCTCATAATGCATTTTTACACTTTGAGATTTACAGATCTTCTCTGGTTCTGAATGTCTTTTGCATGTGACAGGTGATTGCATGCAGGTGATCTTGGATTCTAACATGGTATCAGAGCTCCAGACCTACCACTGCCTGTTCGTGATTTGAAGATATGGCCTCTCTGTGAGTTTCAAATGCAAGGGTTTCCACAGGCATCTTTTCTGCAAGATCTGGGGGTAGCCAATTTTTCGGCACACTATGGGCTCAAACAGACGTCGCCATCGCGTTCACAGTGCCTCAAAACCCTAGGAACGCCTATCGTTTGGTTGATTTTGGTGAACTTGATCTGGGAGGCAAAAATCTTTTACCAAGGAGGCCATACAGCCTCCCCAACACGCATTCCGAGGTTTTTTTTTTGCACGGAAATTGAGAAAACGACCTTTCTCGGGTTCTATGCCTGCGCCTCCAATGCAAACGGCTCCCACCGCCGGGCGGCCACCGGCCCACCACTGCCGCCGGCATCCTCCGCCAACCGGCTGCCGGCTCCTTCAACCCCCACGGGCCCTCCCTTGCTCGGCCAAGGTCATATGGATGACCAAGTGCTATGCGCCTGGCGGCTGACCCACTCCAGCCCCCACCCCGGTCACATGGGTGACCAGGGGCCGAAATTTTTTTGCAGGGTTCCGGATTTTTGCGCTGACGGCCTCCAGGCCGTCAATTTTTTTCCCAGGAAGTGTTGACGTTAGCATGACATCATCGGCCATACGACAGTTTGTCCCCCTAACCCTTATTTGCCTTAAAAGAGCAGTTTTTTTGTTTTTGGCATAACTTGGGCATATGGTATCAAAATCGGGCAAACGAGATATCGCCAGAAAGTTGGTTCCGATTACTTTCATTTGGTGTAGTTTATTTTATAGTATTTTCCTATTTTACTACATTTTTTTTTGGTTGAAGCTAGATGTTTATTTTATGCTTCCGAGCTCATAACTCTTTGCCACGATCTCCGATTTTCGCTATCTTTGTGGTGTTGGAAAGGTATTGAGGAGCTTTATGTTGCTGTCCATGTAATTTTTTCTGTATCTATCCCAGGTTTTTTGATAATCCAGATTTGGCCCGATGGGTGTTTTGGAGATTACCTGGATATTTTGACAGTTGGGAGAGTGCATCTTGCATCTTTGCACTTCGTTTTCAGTGATACATCATTTAATAATCAACTATTGCTTCATAGATTCCAGCGTTGTTCTCATTTGGAGTTTTCGAGTGTTCCATGGCATCGGGTCTGTTGTTGCATCATTATGATTCCGATATGGTTTCTTGTAGACAGAAGTATCTTTCCTTGCTTGCCAGATTGCGGTTCTAGTGTTACTCTACAGTGTTCTTCCAGTGCTTCTTTGCAGCATGTCATATCATTGTAGGGGGGTTTTGTCCCACTGGGTTTTCCTCCTTTACCTCTTTCTTGCATTTGTAAATGGGTACCTGATCAGGCCTAGTTGTCGGGACCCATCTTTGCTTGCATGCATCTTCTTCTAGTGTTTTAGCTTCTTCCTAAGTTCATCTTAAGGGGGGGTGTTAGAGTAATAAGTTATTATGCTTAATTAATTATATCATACTGGTTAATTAATTAAGTCACTTATTCTTCTAGTTGCTTAAGCTAAACTTAGGCACATTAATAATTGATTAATTATTAAGTGTGCACACTAGGGTTTCACTTAGGGTTTCCCTTTTAGGGTTTCTTGATCTCCTTCATAAGGATTGATCTCTTTGTAATATTTGAGATTCTCATAATGCATTTTTACATTTTGAGGTTTATAGATCTTCTTTGGTTCTGAATGTCTTTTGCATGTGACAGGTGATTGCATGCAGGTGATCTTGGATTCTACCATGTATTACAATTTGGAGACAATGATGCTAAAGAATATATTCATATATCTTCAATTTGAATATACATTGTTTATACAAAGACTATCATTCACATACTCTCTTCCTCTATACACTATGAAAAACTTGATACTTCTAGACTAAATTCCATCCAAAGATTGGATTTCTTAGAAATATTTATAATGAGGCTCATAATCCCTTAAATAGACAAGTTGAGAACGCAATCTCATGAACCAAGTCACAAGTGTCACATGTTACATTTGACACATACATTTTTATTGGAACAAAATGGGTACAAAAACCTATTACAAAATAACATCCCCCTTTGCACGTTGAGCTAAAAGGTTGTTGAATCCATTGAAAGACTGACCTTGAATCTGAGATGGATGAAGAAGACAAAATTGAAACTGAAATGCTTAAGGCTTCTCCAAAATGTTGATGCAGAAGAAACCAAATGACTAATTGAAATATAATTTGGCACCCTATTCATTAAAATTTTCCAACCAAGAAGCATAAGTTTATTTCAAAGGCCATTGGAACTCTAATAGTTTAGCAACTTTTCTAGTATGAGCACTATACTTGGCATCCACAACCATCTTGGAATCTTTCATTAAGCTATCCAAACTTAAATCTAACTCTATTATCTCATCCAAAGAATTATTCCATAATGCCAAATTTGGATCCCCATTGGAACATATGAATGAACATAATGATGGTACAATAGTACAAAATTTACCCTTCCACTAATCAAAGGGCTTTACAATTCCTTTATTGTCTAGGATTTTGGGAATTATTCCCTCCTCTAAAGTCTCAAATTACTTCACTTTTTTCTTCAATTTCTGCTCTAGCCTATATTGGTATGTTGAAACCTCCTGTGACAATCCAACAACCTCATTAGTATCTACCAACCACTGAGGAATATTGGGATCATACCTATCTTGTTTATATACTTCATCTATGGTTGATACTCTAGGTATCCAAGTTCTAAAATATCCTTCAAGTTTTGTTGATGTTGTATGTATTGAATGCAAGCATTTTTTAAACCATAATATCCACCCCAAGATTAATTCAAATTGTGAACAATACATGATATTCTATGGCTAATTAGGTCATCAACCATATCAACAACTCTTTTGCTCCCTTCTTCCTTTGCCTCTCTCAATTACCTTTTTAGCTCTTTTATTCTTAGGGATAATATTTCCCTATCTTGGAAAAAAGTGCCCAATGAACTTGATTGAGGAGCGGCTAGTGGTCCAGTTGTATTTTTTGGGGGTGAGTGAAATAACTAGACCTTATTATATTCTTGCAATAGCATGATATGGTCCTTCTATAATTTATGAAAGTTTTCTTGCAGTTTATTTTTTGTTTCCTTACTAAATAATATTATGCTAACAACCAAAAATGTTCTTGAGGGCTTGTGGTGTCAACAAACCTCACAACTATAAGATTTCTAGCTAGCTATTTAATATTATTTTCCACTTGTGGCTTATTGGTCTCAAGTGCCATTGCCCAAATGACAAGGGTTTCATACTTTGTACTAAACCTCAAACCAAAATATTTCTATTCTTCTTGTTCCTTTTTGGAAAATGATTCTTCATTAGTATCATGTATTTTTATGGTGACAAGTATAATGGTCGAGGAGATATCCCAATCTGGTAGTAGGAGTAATTCACTATTCTACGCTATTTTCCTACCTTCCTCAAGAGTGATGTTATTACTTGAAAGTCAACTTCATATAGTACTTTCTTTGTCACCTCCTCTATTTCCTTGAGATTTTATTCTTCTTTCACCCTATTTAACTTGCTTGAAAATTCCCTTCTTTTAATTTTCAACATAAAATCCTTGAATTCCTTGGACTTTACAAACTAGCCATTTTTGATGAATTGAGTGCATGCAATTCTCTTATATTATTAACCTCATCTCCTGCAATATTGAGATTGATGGAAAATATATCTTGAGACACATCATGAATTCAAAATATTTGAGGAGAAGGCATTATTTTATTAACCTCTTCCTTATCCACCATATTTTCACCTGTCTCTTTTGTCTCTACATAGTCAATAGAATAGCTCACCATAGGTTGAGAAATATTTTTCTTCTTCTTTGGCTGCTTTGGAGAAGGGGAAAATGATATTGTAGGTTCCTCAATTGGTTGCATTTGTTGAGACATTATTGACATTTCATCTTGTTTTTCTTTCCCCAAAAATGGCCTTTCTTCCATTTTTCTGTTTGATATAGGAGGATTATAACTAAGAGTACAACCCCATTATCTAACATAACCTATAATCTAATAATTGGATCACTAATTTATTAGTAAGCACCAGGATATTCAGGATCTTATATATTTCTCTATTATTTACCTTTCATTATTGTACTCTATTTTGTCTTCTTTATTTTTACTTCATCGTCAACAGTGCAGTTTCTCACAACATTCTCTACCATGATAAATTTGTGGTAAAAATTGGATCTCTTAGAATTTACCTTGGTTTTATTGATAAAATGATCAGGATCACAATATTTGTGCACGTCTAAATCCATCCTATATTCTTGCAGGATTGGATATAGAAACTCCAATACTTCCTTTGTTATCACTACAAAATCAGAAAATAAAATGGAGGTAGGAAAGAAAGAACCCTTCTTTTGATTTCTCATATGATACTTGTCTATTTTATTTAAATGGCATATGACTTCTAGGAATAAATTCTTCTTGGCATAGTTCTTGGCAATATATGAGGCCTTACAAGAGATCCATATACCATTATTACCGTTGAGTTTGAGTGGAGATACTAATCTTCCCAATTGTGTTGGACTCCTAACTCAGGTTGCATATCCTTTAGCCTTAAGAATCTCATCACTAACTCTAGAAACATGCTTGATTTAACAACCAAGTTCCTTAGAATTGGTTGCACAAAGAATTCCTGAAACACCATGTAATTCTAGTTTTGATAGTGCATATCCCAATTGTATGTCCAACATTGAACTAGCAATGGGACCTTTTGATCATCAAAGAATCTTAATTGCATGAGTTTATCCATATTTTCTTCCCATTGTATAGGAATATAGTAATAAGTAGGGAATACCATCTAAAATACACAAAATTTTCATCACTCTTTATAGCCTTCAACTCCTTGTGAATTTCATCTAAGATGAAAGTGGCATAATTAAATTCCCTATCCAAATTCACATTTTGCTTATCAATAACTATCATCATTAAGTGAACAAGTATTTGAGGTTTCAAATCAACTCACAAGACTTGTCAAAGTGTATGGTAGGTTTTAATTGAATTATTCTTCAAAAATATCTGCATCAAAAGGCTTCACTTCGTTCTGATGAAATTTTATTAGGCTTTTGTCTTTTCCCCTAGTCTTATGGTGAGGAAGCCAATAAACCCTATAACTATGCCAATCTCTTTGATACTCATTAAATAAGGAATTTAAGTCAATGTGATTATTTTCCACCATATTCAAGCTAAAAACATCATATACATATTCCTTGTCCAATCTCACTAGTATGCCATCACCGTGATTCAAAATTACTCTATTCTCAAAGTCATATCTTCTTACTATTGACCTAATCAAATCAACATTAATAAAACATTTGAAACAATTAGATTACCAAGATGCAAGTTCCAGACATTGGAAATAGGCTACTTAGCAAAACTCCTCTTATAGAAAAATTAAAAAAAATCTACCCATTCACAAGGATTGTTACATCCCTTACTTCTCTTGTTACATCCATTATTTGATTTTACAATATTCTTAACCCTTGGGCATGCATTTATTTCCTTGATGAACTTGTGATTTGGGCTAGGAGGTCCTCATCTAACCCTCTCTTGGTCCTTTCTAGTTGTGAGCTTCTCTAACTCATTTTTAGGGTTTTGGCATGACTAGGGTTTTGGATATGATAAGGGTTCTAAAAATTAAAATAATCTAGGGCCTCTTCAACATTTTTAGAACCAACAATAAAACCCTTACAACTCAAAAGAAAATAATTTTGGCAACAACTATGCAACTTAGGGTATATATAGAAGGCTTACTTTTTCTCTGCTAAGATAAACCTAGTTCACCTGTGCAACTATAAAAAATCTTGATTTTCAAAAATTCTTCACACTAGTCACTCTTGAAGGCTCTTGAGAACTCAAAAAAATGTCAATGACTCAAAATTCAAAGAAAATATAGTAGATAATGGTTGATTTATGCCATTAAAGCTCATACACATGAACAAAATGTTCACAAGTATTTGTTTCTCAATTTTGAATGAGAGCCATTGATTTTTAGTTGATGTGGGGTAAATATACAATGTTCATGGCTTTTACTTTATTTGAAAATATTTTTGTATGAAGCTATGATGCATTAAAAGGAACATTAAAATACAAAAATGTCATCTATAAAGTTATTTTACAAATCATCTGAGTGGCCCCATATTAATCATCTGGTCTCTAGATGGGGACACTAAGTTGGCATGCCACAACAAAGATTTTATCTTTGGACATGTGCCAGCATTTTGCATCATCACAACTTAGGATGGTTCATACTTTTAGAACCTGTGATGTGAAAAGAGCATGTGATACAATGACAAGTGGATCCACATCACATTAATAGACATTGCATAAAATAAAATAAAGCTTGGGCCTAGATAATGTCATTGCCACATGTTATAAAAGTGTATCATTGTTGTCTTGAGTTTTGAGTCTTTTAAGAGCGTGCTATGAATTAGATATTATGACAGGAATGAGAGCTTGCCATTTGGGACCAAAGTGGCATATAGTTGGCATACAACCTAACACCATGAGAGACACATGGAAACAAAGCACATACTCATAACTTTGGGTGGTTCATGGAATGATAATGCATGATACATATAACTAGCATGATGCAATAAGAATGTGACACATGGGAAAAATAGAGTAGGGTAGGGACTACTTGAGGTTGGTGCATGTAAAAGGTAACTTAAGTGTTTTAAAATGCACATGCATAAATGGCCTAAGCCAATAACTAGGAATAAAGGATCGGTTGATAACATTAACAAAGGCTTCAAAGCACAACTTATAATTAAGTAATATGCTTAACAAGTCACCATCAAATTAAAACATAAATCAATAGACCAAGTGTAAGCCCCTATAGTTTAGGGTTTTAGATATTCAAACCCGTCAAATAATGCATAATAAACCTTAGATTAAAAAACCAATCCCAACATACACAACTAGAAAAATGTGTTAGTTTGACAATATTGTTTAGGAGAAACAAAATGAAATGTATGAAATGGTGTAGGTACTTTTTCATTTGTGTTTGTGGAAATATATAAATAATATTGGGCCCACCAATTTGGCTGAAAAGCTAAGCTCTTATCCAATAGTGCAAAATTTTTAAGTTGCCAAACTAACAAACTTGAGAACTTGTTCCAGTTATTTGACCCTCTTTAAATGTGAATGACGATTTCACTATGTTGAAAGATTCCATTATTATCTTTGCTATTGTGGGGCCCAATTAAGCCAATGTGTTGATTTCCAACCAATAGAAAAAAGAAAAACAATTGGTCATTGAACTAACAACTTATTTCTATTACATTGGTTGTTGATATATGAAACAATTGATGGTCTAGGATTATTACTAATTCCATGGGAAAAGAATTTGTAGTCTATTGAAAAATCCCATAACTTATTGAAATAGAATGCAAAAGCTATGAAACATGTGTGTCTAATGAATTCCAAAATTGGACGGGAATCAAACCATTGGCTTAGAAGAAAAGAAAGGTAGCAAGGAAAATTGATCAATATCACCCTAAAAGGGTGAACAAAAAGAAAAGCTCTATAGTCACACTACCATAACTTGGTTCATGATTGTTGAGGAAAAATAACTAGTAGGCCATTTGACATGACATATAGTGAAAAAAATTAAAAAATTAGTTCTTTTACATTAATAATTTTGAGGTTGGGAATTGTCAAGTATGCCATATGATATACTTTCTTATGAGGTCTATTAGACCCCAAACATTCCATACAATAAAATTCATGGAAGATGAGAGTCTAATGGCATGTCATCGCTATCAAGTTCATCAAGAGATTAATAGATATTCTTCAAAAGCTCTTCCCTTGTAATTATTTTTGACAGCTTATAGTTTCCTAGTTGGAATGTTGTACTATGGTATTGGTGTTTTACTAACACAAACTCACCTTCCTCCATTTGACTACATTGACTATGAGACCTTCTAGCATTCATTGATGAGAAATCACTTGAGTAGCAAATTGAGAAGATAACACACTAGTAGGCAAAGGACATTACATGAAATCAAGAGTTTTCTTTCCTCTTTGGAGGATTCACCAATAGGTTGTGAAGCTACAACCTCTTTTGCCTTGTCAAAAGGCTTTGAAATTTGTAACCATTGACTTGGTTTTGAGGTCCACCAACAATTGGGCCCTTCACTCCAATGTTGTGGTTATTCTTCCTACTACCTAATGTGGTCCAACCTTTCTCATTATTTTGAGCAGGAGTTTCCCCAATAGGTTCAAGAGATTTGGATTAGCTCACTAAATGACAAAGGGGCAATCCTTAATTTTGTGTATAGAGGATTGGCATATGCAACGTGTTTGGAAAATTAAATACATCTCTTTGAGTAAAATATTGCTCACCAGCTTCAATGTCACTAAAGTATTTGATGTCCTTAGGTTGACCTTGACAAAAAAGGGTATGATCTAAATTTTTTATTTAGGTCAACATTGACACCATGACCAATTGCGGCTGCAATATAGTTAAAAAAAAGGCTAGAGAGGAAAAGAGATACTAGGAAACTCAATCCAGATTGGGATCTCATAGGGTACACTCCTCAGAGATAACAAAGTCTTGAGTCCATTAGGAAAAGACCAATAAGGAATTGTGAATATACCAAAATCCATGTTAAAAAGTAGCTTTCACAAATTTCACTTCCATGGTTGGGTTTTGAACAGTTCTTATGTGGACCCCATGAGGGACTAAGTGGAATATCCAGCGTTTGAGAATGGTTTTAAAAAAGATTCTACCAACAAAATATCTTACTAATGTAAAATTCGTAAACCACTTGCATACATTATAAAAGTTAAATAGCAAAATAACATCAAGAGTAGAGGATTTACCTCATTTACCACTTTCACAATGAGCTTTTGGGTCTCTTTGCAGGTGCAATGATTGGAAATGTCCAAATTAGCAATCCCAACATCGTCTACTGTCATCTACTAGACTGCTATAGTTAACAACCATTTATAAAAATTCTTAAAAATGAAATAATTTTAAAAGCAAGAACTAAATATTTTCATTTCTGTTTATTTTCCAACTTAAAATCTATTACATAACCTATATTTATATATCAAAATTTATATAATTAATTTATCTTAAAATTATATATAAATATAATCAATAAAATTATATGATTTCATATATTTAAAACAACTCTACATTATTAAAACACTCAATCGACATCAATTTTAACAATATAGATCATTTAAAACAACTCTACAATTTATTTGATCAATGAAACACATAAATTTATGAATATTCCACTGCTTCAATTTGATTTTGGTCAATGAAACACATAAATTTATGAATATTCCACTGCTTCAATTTGATTGTGCTCTATTTCTATTCTAAACTTTTATATAACCATTATAACCAGATACTCTTTGTTTCCTTAACTACAGGTTTGACAGATCAGTAATGATCTGATCTGTGTCCTAAAATTTTATAGTTGTAATCTAGTTTACAAAAAAATCTATGTTAACCCAAAATTCTAATCAAGTTGCCCATAGTATACTTTGCACTGTTTATAATATTAAACAGCATTCCTGTGACTAAATCTCTTTTTCCATACAAGAGAAAAAGGTTGCAGAAGTTTAGAATATCTCAGTACATACATTGCTTGGGTAAAATCGAATCCCACTTCTTCCTACTGTCTGTCATTTTCTCTGCCAACAAAGAAAACATATTTTTAGTATATATGGCTGAAAACAGCTGGGTAACAAAAACAACAGTCATCATTAAATTATAGAGTGTAACAAATGAATACAGTAGTTTATTGCTGGACAGTTGCAAACAATAATCACAGATTAGAAAACAGCCAAAATTACAGTCAATATCAGCCAAGAACACCAACAATCTGAGGTGTTGTGCTCATCCTTACAGAGATGATTAACTTCATGAGATTGACCACTGTATTTTAGTCCTTTGCAAATGTCATTCTCTCTTTGTATTTTAGTGCATTAATAAGACATATGACAGTGCATACCAGGTAAGGGAGGTCTTAAAGTACATTCATAGCATTATTGAGATAAACACCAAGTACTGCTTACCTTTCATATTTTTCTGTTCTCTTTTTTGATTGAGAAAGTTTGAGAGAATACAACAAAAATTATGAGGACCTTTTGGGTCATGAACCTTAGCATGACCTTTATGAACATGATATGATGTAGACTCTTAGGGTTTTAAAAGTATGCATAAAAGTCTTAAAAGGCATTAATGGTTCTATCAAAATATGTATTTGAAATATAAGTGTTAAGAGTTCTGTTTAATGTATTAAATTTTTATTTTGAATTGGAAGTAGAGTTCTTTTAGTTTACATTTCTTATAAATGCAATTGTTTTCTTCATGTTTCATTATGTTTAAATTAAAATAGTTATAATAGTAATTTTTTGTGTTTATATAAAAAATTTAAATTTAAATTTTGTATTTTATTTTTTGGATAGTATAATTTTATTTTTTAAATGTTATAAATTTATACAATAGTTTTATGTCAAGCTAAAGTGAATCTAGATCAAGAAGTGGCTCAAATCTTAGCTACATCAATGAAAAATAAAAGTTTTAACGTGTAAGAAAGGAGGAACAACAAATGTCTCTTAATATCATTTATTAAACTTTTCTTTGAAATATTATTACAAAAATAAATCCTCGATAATTTAGTATGTCATAATCAACATGCCTTCTTATGCAAATTTTATGGGGTGAGCCTCACAAACAATATTTTTTGTACATCAATAATTATATGTCATTAAGAACCCTTAGATGAACATGAATTCATGGTTGCCTCTAAGGGTTCTAAATTATTAACATGGATTCTAGTGTATGACCATCAAAATGTATTCGTGAACAACAATGTAGAGATTTCTATAAAATACAACGCACGTGAACATAATCTAGGTAAGGAGAAACAATCATAGATTATAGTTTGAGTCTATATATACTTCTTCCCTCGAGTGTAATACTACGACGAAGAAGTAATGTTAAAATTCTGATTTTTCTTGTGGGACAAAACAAAAAATAGATAATATTCAAGGTCAAATCATATCTTCAATTATGAAAGGAAGTGCCCTTTATTCAAAACTACAAACTTTTTCATAAACAATCATAATACTTACACGATGCTTAAGATGAGTTTTTATCAATGAAAAGAACTAACATGTAAAACAGTACTTTGTATTTTGCATATTTTTCTAAGCTAAAACAACATCTAGGTGCCACATGCAATACCATTTAAATTTTTTTATTTCATGAACACATATGTGAATTTTTGAATGAACCACAAAGTACAAAAATTTAAAGAATTTTTATGCATATGATTGTTAAAATTAAAATTATAAACTTCACAAAAATTTACAATAAAGAAGATTAATGGCAAAGTAATGACTAAATACCATAGCACACTGAACACAATGTCTATATTTGTAGCTTGGATTTCTCAAATTTTAAAACTTATACATATAAGATAGAAAAAATAGTTTGAATAATGAAATTACACATATTCTAACAAAATTCACCATTAGCTTCTACAATGTGCAAAACACTTTATATAAGGTTTCCATAAATAGTTTGGAATCTTACATGTCAATCCTACCACCAAAATAAATATTTTTTTGTAAAATTATATCATAATTATGATTCAAAGTTTCATAAAAATTATCAAAAATAGATCTCATTGAATTAAAATTATAATTATTTAAAATCTCTCAAAATCTAAAAGTATCATCTATCTATAAGGTATCTAAAACAACTTGCTCGATGCAAAAAATACACACAATCTAATCCAAAACCACTCAACTACATTCTTCATAGATTGTGGAAATCTAGTATCACTAACTTGCTCTCATATTAATGAACCAAATCTAAATATATATTATCTTCCAAAAATTACTCATATTTTCAAAGAGTGAGCTTGTAGATTTGATGCTAATTTCATGATTACATATCCATGACTTTCTTAGCTTTGTAAGATTCATATGTTTGTATGGTGGTTCCTATGTCCTTTGGATATGGCATATTAATGCAATGAATCACAAACTCATATCTATTAGTTATATTAACACTTTATTGTACTTAGCTTTCTTTTGTTCCTCAATATTTATGGTATTTGCTAATTCCATCAAGCTATTTAGTATTTATATATAAAAATCAATTATATTACCTAGATCCTCTTTGATTTTATAGAAAATTCATTTTCTAATTCAATAAAATTTATCTATTTTTAAAGTTGGTATTGAATAAGAGACATGAAAATGATTTTAAAATGATGTAGTTTCATGTTTCATTTTGTTTATTTGATTTCTCATTTTAACTAGGTCTTTGATGTCTATTTGTAGAGTCTCATATACTACAAATTTCATTGTATCCAACCATTTTGAAGAATAATCAATATCCTAGATTTTTGAAGTTAAAAATTATAACCAAAGAAATAAATTGGTTTATAACATTATATCATTTAGCACATCCAGCCATATCCTTCTATAATCAAGTTTCTAAAATATTTTGATAGACTCAACTATTAATGTTAGGCCATTTACTAACAACAATCTAATCCACGTGTCTATTTTTTTTTCCCATGGGATGATATTTTGTTAAACTATGGACATGTTGAATTACTCAAATAAGAAGAGAATGATCATTGTTTGGTCACTAAACTTGGAAAAGGTTTGATAATATTGTTCAATCTAAGCTATCAAATGTCATCTTCTTTCAAAGTTGTTTTTTTATGATTATACCTTGTACTAGTAACTTCCATGTACAACATATGCCAAAGGGATCTACATAATATCTCATCCCCTCTACATCCAAGTTCAACATGCTTGTTTGACCAAGTAGAAAAATTTAAGATTCTTTGTATTTTAGTAACCCATAGAAGTTCATTACTCTAAAGGCAAAAACAAAAAGATGTGAGGAAAATTTTAACAAGTTTTGGGCCTTATTTTTAGATTAAATGTCTACCAACCACCAATATCACAATAAATGGGATATATCAATCACTTTAGTAGGCCCTGCCACTAGTTTGGAACTATATCCTATATGCAAATCTAACAAAGCACTCCTTGAGTTTGTGTAAATGTTGATGAGTAAAAATTTATAAAATTCATCCCCATGTCTATAGTATCCAAATCTCCACTCAAGTATTTCTTTCCATATGTGTGCATGTGGCCAAATATCTTCTAAATAATTATTATTTTGAGTTCTTGACAAAGATATCAATAACTTAGATATGTGAATTGAAAAATATCCTACTCGACAAAGAAAGTACCACAAACAAAATCCATCCAAAAACTCATTTGATAACCTTCATTTACTAAATGTCCTAGGAAGATTCTAAATAGTTAATAGGTTCCCCTCAAACCCATCCATTTTCATCATTCTAAAGGGTAAAATGCCCTTGACCATCCCTGTCAAGAACCTCATCTTTTTTATAAGCATCTCCATTTTCTCATCAAGAAAATCCATTTTTTTATCATCGTACTGGGTATGGTTAAGCACCTCAACTCAAGACTCTAACCATCCTTATGACAAGCAATCTCCACTTTTTGTTTGTCTCTATGTCTCTCTATATGTATAATGCAATCTTGAGGGTTTGATTTTGTTGTATAAATAGAGGATAACTCGCCCTTTTAAATATATTTTAGTTCATTAGCTAATATATAGTCTCTATTTTATGTTGCTTAACACATTGACTTAGAGAGTCCTTAGATCTAAAGCTTTAAGTTTTTTTTATGCATGTTCATAGTCTTTAGATGAAAGCATATTTAATTAATGAACTCTTGAATGCTTTGATATTTTACTATTTATCTATGTAGTCCATGTATTGGTTCTTCTATATCTCTTTCAACTCTAAATTAGGCCCTTTAAACAGAACAATAGTTCCAATTACATTTATCACTAATCCACGTTGTGTTAATTTAAAAATTAAAATGTTAAGAGATCTCTAATTTGTAGAAATGGTAGCATTCATAGTTGGATGAGAAAATATAGTTAAAGTGAAATTGTAGCAAGAATGTTCTGTGTAACTTCAAGCATACAATGGATGAATAAACACAAATAATTTGCATTTTATGAAGTTTATCATAATTTGATGTGTAACATGAGTGTGTTCTAAAAATATATAGTTTAATGTCATGTATCCTATTACAATAGTCATCAATGAATTACACAAAGAAATAAGAGGTAAAAGTTCAAAAAAATTTCACACTTTCATAAAGGAACAACTAACACAACTACAATTTTAACTTGGACTGGACCTAAAAGTGACATTTATGTTTTGAATTTTAAAATGATGCAAACTAATGAAATGTATAATATAATTTTTAAAAATTTATCGGATATATATTTTTATAAACTTAAGAGAAGAACTTTTATTTTTTTTATTTTTTTTAAAGTGAGGTCAATGGGATGCCACAAAAAAAAAGAGCAATCCATTTTTTCTCTAATTTTTTTTCACACATAGCTAGCTTGAAAATCTAGTGCATGGAAAAAAAACTAATTTTTGAAATTTGTTTTGTAAAGTCAAACTTAATCAAAATGTCATAGTTTTCATGGGATGTCAACTTTTGTCTAATTTTTTATCATTTAGAAAACAAATTGTACCCTCTTTGAGAAGGTTCTCTCATCTTGTGCATTATATACTTTTAAATATATTTCAATATTTTTAAAAATTTATAACCAACCTAATGTTTGATTATAATAACTTACTTGCAATAAAATTTTAAAATATTGTAATAAAATTGATTTTAAAAAATATTCTAGATTTTAAGCTCTACAAAAGGATGTTTTCATATTTTCATGAAAGTACCCTTGGTGTGATAAATCTAGAGTTGTTCAGTTGATTTTTTATTGAATATTTTCTAAAAGAGGGGTTAAGATGCCACATAGATTGTTTCAAGTGAATTTTTTGACCAAAATACTTTTGCTCAAGAAATTCCATACAAAATTATCCTGATTTGAATTTAAGAGGTAGATTATAGTTATTTAGCAATTTTGAGTGAAATTGTTTTGCTTGAAATCCTTTATTTTATGTAGGTGCCAAGTGATTTTGAGTGAAACCATTTCAGTCAAAACTATTTAGGGAAAATCTATTTCACCCAAAACCATTTAGGTGGCCAAAATATGACACATCTCTATAGTTTTACCCTAACATATGTTACCTATAGTTTTAGTAAGATATATTAACCTAGGGATTTTTCTTACAAATCTTAGGTCCTCAAATGCATCTCCATTTACTAAAAACAATCTTAGTTATCCTTCATACATGTTACCTATCCCACAATTAAATTTTTTTGAAAGGGTTTTCCCACATAAATTTTATGTTATGTGTGTTTTATGCTTAGAATTTAAAAATTAAATTAATGCATGTGCGTTCTTAAAGAAACTGTAATAGAATAGAGATTTGAAACAAAGTTTTGCAACCTCTTCCCTAATTAATATGCATTAGGGAAGAATTTTCTGAACTCAACTTTCCTTTCAGTTGGTATCAGAGCTTGGGTAGCTTTTCTATCCTTGGTGGGTTAGAAGGGTTTTTTGTGCATTTCTCAATTCAGTGGGAATTCTTGCAAAGAGAACTTTGAAATCTTAATGCAGGTTTAATATGGAAAAAATATCAAAGAGAATAGAGATGGAGAAATTCAATGGTGACAATTGAGTTGTGGAAACTCAAAATGAAGGATGTGCTCATAGTTCAAGATCTATGGGCTGCAATATCTAGTACAAAACCAGAAGCAACTTCCCAAGATGATTGGGATCTACAGGATTGGAAAGCCAAGGGTCTGATAAGACTCTACTCGGCTGATTATGTGCTCCTGAATATCCATGAGGAGAAGACTGTAACTAGTCTTTGGAAGAATTTTGGTGACATTTATCAAGGGAAACCCTTGGTGAATAAGCTTTTCTTGAGAAAGAAGTTTTACTCTTTGAGGATGGAGGAAGGAGGATCAGTTGTTGACCAGTTGATTGCATTCAAAATGCTAGTGGCTCAACTAGGTTTTGTTGGTGTAAAGATTGATGATAAGGACCATTGCATGCTATTGTTAAGTTATTTGTCAAACTCATAAGACCACCTGGTGATGGCTATTGGAAGCACAACAACAAGTTTCAAGATGGAAGATTTGATTGTTTCATTGTTATCTGAAGAGATGTGAAGGAAGTCTTATGTGTTGGCCAAGAGGCCCAGTTGATTCATGGCACATCGAAGGAGAAAGGAAAGAAAAAGGACAAGAAGTCTAAGTCTCTAAGGAGATCCAAGCCTCCGAGGAGATCTAAGTCACTTGGAAAAATTCCAAGGCTAAATGTTGGAATTGCGAAAAATCTTGTCATTTCTATAGATATTGTAAGGAGGAGAAGAAAAAGAAAAACAAACCTTTCTCTAATTCTAAATCTAATAAATCCTCTCAGGATGATGCATATTTTTTTGTCACTACCTTGGAAACACATGCATCGAAAGATGTGTTGTTGATTGACTTAGGTGCCTCTTTCCACATGACCTCTCACAGGGGTTGGTTCTCAAAGTATGAAGAGTATGATGGTGAGAAGGTGTATCTGGTGATGACTCTCACCTGAAGATTGTTGACTATGGAAGAGTCAAGATTCAATTCCCTGATGGTAGAGTGAGGGGGATTGATGGTGTGTTGCATATCCCTGGTTTGGCATGAAACCTACTCTTAGTGAGTAAGATGGGTAATGTGGGAGTGCGGTTTGTTTTCTCAAGAAGTGGATGCAAGATGACTAGAGGTCTTATAGTGTTTGCTAAGGGTGTTTAGATTAGCATTGTGTATAAGTTGGATGCATGCACGGTTCAATGCAATAGTGCTTCTATGAAGTCCAAGAAAAGGGCTTTAGATTCTTCATCCTCACCATCAGATCAAGCAAAGAAGAAGATCGTGGTGTCTACATCTAATAGTCATTCTTTTTGGGTACCCAAGGCTACCAATGCTTTGGAAATGAAACTTCCTACTAAGAAAACATTGTTGTGGCACCAAAGGCTTGTCTATATTGGTGAGAAGGGTCTTAGAGCCTTGTTGAAGGCCTTGATAATTGTAATCTCAAGTTTGATTTGTGTGAACATTGTATATATATGGAAAGAAACATTGTGTTTCTTTTTATTCTAGTTCTCATAGATCTTCTAGGGTTTTGGATTATGTGCATTTGATGTGTTTGGCCATGTTAATGTTCCTTCTTTAAATAGATTTGTGTACCTTGTCTCATTCATAGATGACTATTCTAGAAGGACATTTGTATATTTCCTTAGAATTAAATATGATTTTTTTAGTCAGTTTAAGTAGTTCAAATCCTTGGTTGAAAACTAGAGTGGTAGAAAAATCAAATTCTTGAGGACAGATAACGGTGGTGAATTTTGTTCCATAGAATTTGATCGGTTCTATAAGGACCATGGGATTGAGAGACACAAGACAACTCCATACACCCCATAGTAAAATGGAGTTGCAAAGAGGATGAATAGAACACTAATGGAGAGGGCTAGGAGTATGTTGAGTGGTGTTGGCCTTGAACATAGGTTCTAGGCTAAAGTTGTTTCTACTACATGTTACCTAATTAATAGGTCTCATACTTTGGCTATTGTCAAAAAGACACCCATGGAGGCATGGTCTGGAAAGAAGCCCTCGATGAGACATCTTGGAGTCTTTGGTTGTGAGGCATAAGCTCATGTGCCTGATGTGAAAAGATCTAATTTGGAGAAAAAGGTAGTGAAGTGTATCTTCATCGGCTATGGTGTCGGTGTGAAAGGGAACAAGCTTTGGGATCTAGTTGTAGAGAAGGTTCTCTACAATAGAAGTGTGATATTTTGTGAGCTAAAACCTTCCATAGTTGATCTACAACTAGAGAAGGAAGAGAAGAAGAAGGAGGTAGTTCAAATTCCACCCACTCTTGAAAAAGATGAACTACGCACTCTTGGTGGGCCTGATGAGGAGGAGAGCTCTAGCAACTTTGACAGCTCTAAAGAAGAGTTGGACCCTCAACCTCAGCTATTGAGGAGGTCTACATGAGAAAAGTAGCAACCTAATATATTTGGGTATACTATGTTAGACTCCAATTGCATCTTTGCTTTGATTGCTAACATTGATGAGCCCAAGATAGTTAGAGAGGCTATGGGTATGTATGATCCAGATTCCTGGATGGAAGCCATGAATAAAGAGATGGCTACATTGAAAAAGAATGCTACATGAGATCTAGTACCTTTTCCAAAAGGATGAAAACTTGTTGGATGCAAATGGGTGTTCAAGAAGAAAATGGGTCCTAATGGTAGTGTTGAGAAGCATAAAGCATAGTTGGTCACGAAAGGATATTCCCAAGTGGAGGGAATATATTATGGAGATATTTTCTCTCCTATTGCTAAGTCAACATCCATTTGGTTCTTGTTATCACTTGCAACAGCTTATGACTTTGAAGTCAAACAAATGGATGTGAAGACAACTTTCCCTCATTTTGATTTGGAGGAGGAAATTTATATGTCACAGCTTGAGCATTTCATTGTGAAAGGGAAAGAGAATCTGGTATGCAAGTTGAGAAAATATTTGTATGGTCTGAAGCAATCTCTTAGGATGTGGAACCAAAAATTTCAACACCTATGTGTTGTCCTCGGGATTTTTGAGGTCCAAATTTGACCATTATGTCTATTACAAGACCGATAATGGGCACATTCTCATTATTGTCCTATATGTGGATGATATGTTGTTTATTGGGAATGGAAAAAGCATGATTTCAAATTTGAAGTCTCAGTTGTTAGCACAATTTGAGATGAAATATTTGGGTGCAGCAAGGTATATTTTGGGAATTGAGATTAGAAGAGATAGAGCTTATAGAAAGATTTGGTTAAGCCAGAGCAAGTATGTGAACTTTGTGTTGGAGAGATTTAGCATGACTGCTTGTAGATAGTTAGTTGTTCTTATTATGCAGGGCATGTATATTTATGTTGAGGATTGTCTAAAATCTTCTACTGAGACAGAGGACATGACAAGAGATCCTTATGCAAGTGTTGTTGGCAACTTGATGTATGTTATAGTTTGTACAAGGCCCGACATTTCCCAAGCAGTAGGAGTCCTTAGCCAGTTTATGGCTAATCTTAGACGGGTGCATTGGGATGCGATCAAGAGACTGTTCAGGTACTTGTGGGGTAATTCCAAGTATGCAATATGTTTTCATGGTAGACCTACTGGACCTCGACATTCAGTGAGAATTCATGTATATGTGGATTTTGATTAGGCGAGTGACATTGACAGCAAGAGATCAACCAGTGGATATGTTTTCATGATGTTTGGTGGTGCAATTAGTTGGATGAGTAAACGGAAAGTTGTGGTTGCTTTAGCCACTACTAAAGCAGAGTATATGGCAGCTACTCATGCTTGCAAAGAGGCCATTTGGCTTAAGATATTTTGTTCATATATTGGTTTTTATGTAGGACAGATTACTATCTAGATTGTGATAGTTAGAGTGTTATATGTCTAGCGAAAAATCATACTTTCCATGCCAAAACAAAGCACATTGATGTGCAGTTCCATGTTGTATGTGATATGGTGGAAGATGGAAAGGTTAACTTGGAAAAGGTGGATACTTTGGTGAATGTTGAAAATGCATTGACAAAGCCAATGAGATTAGAGAAGTTCAAATGGTGTGATGGTTCTATGGGCCTTGCAACTTGAGCAGTGATACAGTGACTCCTGAAGGTCTTCAACAAGTGGGAGATTTTGGGATTAAGGTGTCTCAACCTTAATGAGTTCAAATAGTAGGTATCATTAAGAATCTCCTACTCTAATTATATGTTTTCCCTAATATCATTGTACACTAAGATGTAATGATAATTGTTATTCCCCTAAAATTTGTCCTATGTTTATCAAGATATTTCATTACCAAAATAGGAGGATAACTCTCCATAGGTTGAGCTCATCTTATACTAAGAACCAAATATAGTTTGAAATTGAAGATTATCTCATATTTGAATCATAAGGAAAATGTTACCCATGCAATGATGATTATTTGAACCTACTCATAGCATGTTCTCAAAAGAAGTAAAAATGAGTGTAGATCTCTCAAAAGGGAGAAGATGGCCTCAAATACTCATGAGAATGTTAAGCATCAAAACTGAGATAAAATATTGTAATACCTTGAAAATAACTACTTTAGTATATGAACATTTGATTAAGCATCATACAATTAAAATTAGTGCTTATATCAAAATATTAATTAAAATGTATGTTTAAAAGGTAGAAATGTCTTTGGGAATACAATTGGAAGTAGGAAAAAGAGCATTAAATGGAGGAAATATTTGATTTGATCAATGGTACTAGGACATGAACCATGCTACTTTAGTGAGATTTTTGTGTATTGATATAGTAATTTGTGGATATGTCAATTAGATAGAAACAATCGTTTATTTTGAAGATATGAATTATGATGCCATGCGGAGATTTTTTATTTTGTAGTGACTGTGCAACGAGAATTTTGGTTGTGTTTTGTTTGATCTACTAATTCTAGATTGATGATCTTTTGATATTTAATGTGTACTATTGTGCCATAGTAGACTGTATTTACAATGAAAGTATTTGTGTCATATGGTTGTTCATGTATGTATTGATTAGTATTGATTAGAGATGGATGGTTTTTTAATGTTAAGTACATTGACTATTTTTCGATGGAGAGCTCATAGATCTTGCATCATTCTAGTGTTTTAATCATGAAATGATTATTTGTGTATTTGTTGGGTTTAGAAAAATGTTTCAAGATGACCTTGAAGGTCTCCTGATTGTTAGATATGGATAGGTTAGTGTCTTGGAAGGGAAGTTGAATAACATTGAGATAGTTTTTTCTTGGTGAAGTGAGCTTGTATCTAGTTGATAGTGTTGGATGGATGAGGTCCCTCAATAGCCCTACAACAATTATGTATGGATCTTGAAACAAATATTAAAATTAGTGAAATTGTAGGAATCTTATAGGATTCCTTCATCAAGCAGGCTTTCATGTGAGATTGATATTGGATATACAAGGATTCATTGATGTAGATTGAGTTGGAGATGTTTATGTGAAGGCATACTAGTGTTTATTGTTTTAACCTAGTTGATAATGTTGAGTGTTGGATGATCAAGTTGAAGATTATGATATTGATGGATTGCATGGATGTTCTTGATTCCATGAAGAAGCCAATGACTCAAGCTTCTTAATACAAGTTGGCTATAAGCATTGTATCCCCTAGCAATTAGTTCAATTTTTTGGAACCCATTATGTTCTTTTACAATATATAAAAGTTGAAGAATGTTAAAATTAAGTGTTGTACACCTTGAAAATTTTGGAAATCTTGTACTTTTTTAAAATAAAGTAAATATATATTAAATCAATAATTGATTAAAAATTAGGTCTAACAATCTTAAAAAAACTTGTGGCACGCCAATTCCAAAGAATTAAGAAAATCCAAATGGACTAAAAATAGACAATAAACAAGAAAGGAGGAACCCTCCAAACCCCATAGAGAGGACATAAACACTTGTTCCATTGAAGATTGTATATGCTCTATGTATTAGAGCTAATGATTTCCCTTATGTTAAAAATATTGGACCAATAAGAAACTATTTTAAAATAGTAATAACAAATTATCTATAGGGGAATAAATAGGAAGAACACTGGATGAATCTATATACTAGAAAGAAACATAAGAGCATGAATCAAGAATTTAGAGAGGCATTTTAGTCAACTTTCACAAAATCACTAATTCTTGTGCTCATGTCCTAGACAAGGCAATCCTTTTTATTTCTAGCATCAACTTTGATGTCATTCTAATTAATATTTTATTTAGCCAGGAAATCGACAACTTGATTTTCTTCCCTTCTAGTATGGTTCGACGTAACAACATTGAAGCCACAAATGAGGATGTTAATGTATTTCTTACATTCATTCAACTTCCAATATTTGAAGTGAAGGGGATATTTTTTATTTTGAAATGATCAACCAAGATTTTAGAAACATATTTTATAATAATATTAGTAAAATCTCTTACCTCAACTTCTAAAATAGTTTGGTGAATGGCCACATCCTTAGAAAAATTATTAGAACCAACACCAAGATTATCAACAAACTAGAACCTGGCCCTATCATTATGATCACAATAATCACCTCCCATGCCATCCTTTCCATGATTGTCTTTTAAATCTCCAGCAACATTAATTTTAACCAAGCTTGGAGAAGGATGTTCTCATTTAGTAAGTTGATATATTCCTTATTATTATTGGAAGAGACAAAAGAGGAAGAAGCCACATGAATGCCAGGCCTCATTAAAATTTCAAATTTCCACCAAGAACTTGCTTGATATTCTTGAATCCAAACTTGATAGGTTTCTTTTATATTGGCCATTATGCTACCCTAAAGTTGACTTATATGTCTTGTGCCATTGAAAATCCTCTTATTTTATTCCCACCAAATATTCCAGTAGATTAAACTAGGACAAATATAAAGCAACAAATTAAGGGCTTTTAGCTTAAAGAAATTTGTGGTTGATTCACAAGAGAGTCGTGGATAGGCACAATTATTCCATGAAATTCCCAATAAATTACACCATAAACAATGAAGTGACAAAAAGGAAAGTTAAAAAAAGATGTCCACTAGGCTCTTCATCTTAAAGGAAAAGAATACATCTATTCATACTAATAACCCGTCATTTTCAAAGATTATCCCAATGAATATTTATTTAGAACTAAAAGCCACATGAAAAGCATTAATCTTAGGCCAACACTTAAAATGTTAGACCCTTTTCCAAAGGTTAGAGTTCTTAACTTATAATTTTTTCTCAAAAATATTTTTATAATTAGTTTGCACCATGTAGATCCTAGAACCTTTCAAACCCCATCTAAGGAAATCTAAATGTTTATCTAAAGTTGAAATGTTTTTTTTTGTTCGGTAAATCGCTGCTAAGGGGCAGCACCCTGAACGCTTTTGACTAGAGCTATGAACCAGTGAGGCCACACTCGAGGGACCTCATCCTCGCCATTTTGAACTACCACCACCATATCCACCACTGCCACCACCACCATATCCATTGTCGTTGCCACCATATCCACTATCGTTGCCACCATATCCACTACTGTCACCACCGTATCCACTGCCGCCACTTCCTTTGTTGACCCCATCGTAGCACCCGCCAAACTCGACTGTCATTCCAACCCCCTAACCTCGATCATTGAATGATGTGGCTCTCTCCTTGCAGAAATCCCACTATCCACCATGGGATTCGAACCTTACACAACCCAACTATTGTCCTTGCAACTTAATTGTTGCACTGCGGGTTCAACCCCATCTAAATTTGAAATGTTAAATATGAGTTAAATGATCAATGATGAGAGGGGACTTTTGACTTGGCCAAAGATCTTTAGGTTTCCATTTTCAAATCCTCCCAACATCTTACATGATCACATACTAAAAATTAAAAACATAACTCCAACAAACTGTAATATACTTATATTTTAATTATGGGAAATCAAGGAATTCCACACAAAGAGGGATGTGTTGGTCCAATACATCATCTTAGAAAAGTGTTGGAGTAAATAGGAAAATCACCTAATAATTAATTAATTATTAAGCCCCTTTTACTTTATTTGCTTAAACTAAATTTAGGAGTGTTTTTTATATTATTAGATTGAACTTTGTCTAAGTCATGTTGTCTCATAGCATAGGATGAGGACACTTGAGCTTTGTTTTTTTTTATATAAGCATTATTTGTACATTGTATTAAATCCAAGTTATTCAAATCAATCATAATGCACATATAGTTTCTTTGTATAGATTAATCATCTTTTCAAGGTTGCATGAACACACTATTTATTTCTTCTCTCTACATGTGATAGGTTTTTGTTTGCAAGTGATTCTTGGGATTTATGGGGTTCACTGTCAACTCTAACGTTGTATCTGATGATCAGATCTATAGCTTTTTGTTCATTTTGAGAGATCTAGCCTTGAAGGAAAAATCAACTTATCTTGGAGTAAAATGAGCATCACTGTTGAGTTTAGAATGACCAAAAACCCTTAGATCACCTATCAATTCACCAAAATCGAAGAAGTTGAAAAAAAAAGAAAAAAAAATTAGGGCAAGGATCCATGCATATAAATTTGTTTTGCTTTGTACACATGTCGCCATTACTCCTCCTATGCACTTGTAGAGGTATAGGCATAAAATAATGTTTTTTTACACTTTTTTTATCAAAATAAAAAAAAGGCAAGAGGGTGCTTGTTTTTAGTGTAAGGTACCATACAATGCCATTTTGCAAACTTTGCAAGCCTGTATAGATGATCAGTAACACTTTTAACATAGTCAACCATTTTGAGCTACTGTCTATATTATCAACACATAATTCATCATTGACAACGGC
Organism: Sequoiadendron giganteum; assembly: GCA_007115665.2. Taxonomy (NCBI): domain Eukaryota; kingdom Viridiplantae; phylum Streptophyta; class Pinopsida; order Cupressales; family Cupressaceae; genus Sequoiadendron; species Sequoiadendron giganteum. The sequence goes on along the minus strand of CM021101.1, from coordinate 745,597,817 downwards.
TTTTTACTAGCTGCCAAAAAAATTGATGAACTCCTCATGAACCCAACAGTAAGAATATTTTGAGGATTCTTTTAATTTTAAGGGCCATGAAATGTTTTCTAACCACAAGTGTGTTTTTTTAAAGAAAGGAAATATTTCATCAGTCCATAAAATATTCCATCTATTAACATCAACATGAAATCAACAACTGTACTACCACTTGGCCCATCCTAGCCCTAATTTGTCATAAGGGAGCTATTTTTTTCTTGTTGACATAACTTGGGCATGCAATGTCAAAATTGGGCAATGAGATATTGTTGAAATTTTGGTTTTGCGTACTTTCCAATGGTATGGGTCTCATTATAAAAAAAATTGTTTGTACAGTTTATTACCTATTGAATTTAGACCATCAATTTTAGCTTTTGAGCTCACAAATTTTTGCATGTATCTCCAATTTTGTGATTCTTATGGCATTGGAAAGATATTTTAGAGCTCTTCAGATCCGTCCATGCACTTTTTCTAGAATATGCCTCAAGTACATTTCATTTAGTTTTTTTGTGATTTCAAATTCTAGTTAATTACTTGGACATATTGGCACATGGAAACAATATGTTCATGTGAGATGACTTCATTTGGTTTGCTTTACATGCATTGAAGTTTTTGGTCTTTGATTTAATCATTTGAGGAGGTATCATGGGTTTTCATATTCATCCCTTTGTGGTCATCTTGGAAAAAGATAATTATGGGTCTTTGTAAAATGACATCCTTACACATCTTAGGTGGCTAAATATTTTGTCTTAACTGTATGGACTCATACCTAAACCAGAAACACTAGGGAGTAAATCAAAATGGGTTATTATTAGTGATCATGTTATAGGAGTGATTTGTTCTAGTGTTGATCCTAAGACTATGTGTGTTGTATTGGAAATTGATTGTCCCCACACACTTTGGACTAGACTTTGGGAGATCCATAGAGACCATCATATCTCTCCATTCCCAAAGAATCTTGCTACATATTATATCATTCCCCTTGATGATGTAGATAGCACACCCTTTAATAATCATACTTTAGAGGAGCTTGAGTATATCACAGGTCTTGCATGTTCTAATGGTTCAAAAAGTTTTCATGTTCCCACTTCATATCAAGACCTAATCTCCATATTTATTTGTCTTGATCAACTTGGTATCGCCACATCTATGGCCCCTATTACTTTAATGCAATAGGACATTCATCCTCTTCTAGACATAGTTACTTGGGATTTGTATCTTGCAAACATATCATCATTGATTGTGGAGTCTCAAATTATAGATTTGGAGGATTATTTTGAGGACATTCAATCTCCTCTTTCATGACATCCACATCATCACATTCAGCCCATCATTAGAGTCTTTGAAGCTTGTTCTACATCAATCTTCATAGGATTCTAGATTGGCATCATCTCATTCTAACATGTGGACATTTGAGCAGTTTTTAGAGGCACAAATCATTTGGTTTTGGATTCCCTATGCATCCATCTTATGGGAGTGGCTTCTCCAATCACCAGTGGATTTATTTCTTGCTAAGGGGAGAGATGTCATTTGTAAGTAGTGGATTGTGTTCTATTTTTAGGCTTTCACATTGACACATAAGGTCTTTCTTTATGAAAGGGATTCATATCCTCATTTTCTCTCCTATTGGGTGGCATTCATTGTACTTATGTGACAGAAGTAGTCCTTAGGGGTCATATCAAGTCCTTTTACTAGTCATTTATTTATTTTTCTCTCTTTTGAAGAGTTTTTTCCCATGTGGTTTTCTCCTTTTTTGTGATTATGAGAGATTATTTTGTTTCTACATGGGTATCTCATCAAGCCTTGTAATTAAGACCCATTTTGCATTCATCATTAGGTTTTTAGCTTCTCCATGAGTTGATCTTAAGAGGGGTGTTGGAGTACATAGGAAAATCACTTAATAATTAATTATTAGGGCCCATTTACTTCATCACTTAAACTAAACTTAGAGATGCATTTTATATTTATTAGATTGAGATTTTTTTAGTTCATGTTGTCTCATAGCAGTGAATGAGGATACTTGTTATGATCTAACTTAATCATCATTTAGAGTTTCTTCTAGGGTTTGCTTTTTAACTTTTATAAGCATTATTTTGTACATTGTATCAAATCCAAGTTATTCAAATCAAACATAATGCACATACAAGTGTTTCTTCTAGATCAATCATCTTCTCAAGGTTCTATGAGCACACTATCTACTTTTTCTCCCTATGTGATAGGAGTCTTGGTTGCAAGTGATTCATGGAACTCCAACAAAAAGAACAAGGTCACCCTTCCCCACAATCTAGAAAATGCCAACTTTGATCAAACTACTACCCAACTTCATTGTTTTCCATATTTGAGAACCCTTGTCAAGGGTTGGCGTCCTAAGGATGAAAGAATAGTTCTCCATATTTAGGTACTAGAGCTTAAAAATTATCCCCCATAAACCATGTTCCTCTACACAGTGCCCAATATAATTTGGTAGGAAGAGCTATATTATTGAGGGAAGATCTCATACCTAAACCACCTCTCTCTTTGGGCTGACAAATCTTATCCTAATTAACCAATACCATTTCTTTTTCTTTAAATTTCCTTCCCAAAGAAACTTTCTCATCTTACAGTCCAAATCATGAAAAATGCTAAAAGAATCCAACATGGCATTCTAGTTTTTTTTTCAAGGCAAGTAAGAGAAATAAGGATACCCAAATATTTGAAAGGAGGAGAAACAACCTAGAAATGAAGAATATTAGCAACTATTCTTGAAGATGAGGATTCCTATGGAAAAATTTGAGAATTTTGTTCATTCAAGAATTGACTAGATGCTCTAATATAAATGTCAAGGGCTTGCCTAAGAGCAATAGCTTCCTCAAGAGTAGAATTTCCCATTAAAAAAGTATGATATACACAAATTAAAAATGGGAAAGTTTATCCATACCTTGCACAATGTGAAATCCATAAATAGAGCTAGAACACTTAAGGTGTTTTAAAAATTGCCAAGTCCTTTTGCAAGAATGAGAAAGAGATATGGAGAGAGAGAATCACTCTAACGTAGACCTCCTTTAAAGTAAAAAATATCAAAAGAAGAACCATTTATAATCACAAAAAAAGGAACACATCATGTTTGATTGAATCCAATTATCATCAAGACCAAAGGTGCATAAAATATCTTGCAAAATTTTCAAATAGACCCTATCATAAATTTAGAAATCCAAGCTTCATGAACATAGAAATTTTCTTGTAAACATGCATAGAGTGAATAGATTCTTGGGAAATAACAATACTACCGATGATTTGGTGACCTTGAACAAACCCTCTATTACAGAGAAATGATAGAAGGAATTATTTCAACTTCTTAGTGATAGTTTTTGAAAAAATCTTATAGATAATATTATAGAGAGCTTTGGTTTGAACATTAGAAAATTTAAGAACATAATATTTCTTAGGAATTAGAGTCGGAAAAGTGTTATTAAGGGCTTTCAACATTTACTTTGAGGTGTGTAATTCCTCAAAAACCTCTATATTGTCATCTTTGACAATATCCCAAAAAGCTTGAAAGAATTCAATGGGAAAAGCATTTGGATCTAGAGCTTTAACTTTTCATCATAAAAACAAGCCACTTAAGATCATTCATGGAAATAGGACCATTGAGGAAGGAATTATCATGAGGGGAGATAAGTCTACGGATACAATTTAAAATGAATGTCTATTATCAATACAAAAATTAGTGGGGACTTTGAACAACTCGTGAAAATGAGAATCGACATCTAATTAGATGTCTTGAAAGGATACAATCCTAGACCCCTTGTCTTGTTAAATCTCCATAAAAGCATACCATGTTTTTGTGAAACAATAAAATGATGAAAAAAAGAAGAATTCATGTCCCTTTCTTGTAATCATTTAGCATGATATTTTTGTTGTCACATGCTTTCTTTATGAAGCTTAGCTTTTTCATAATTCATTTTGGAGTTTAGAATGCATAGTTAAGAAATCCCTACTTAGCCTTATTCTCGAATACAACTTGGATCTTCATCGACTTAGACAAAATATTTATTTTTCTTTGCAAAACTGTACCACATTAGGAAATCAATTCTTTGAGTTTTTGTTTAAAAAAATGTAATTTGCAAAACAAAGCATATAGAGTTGTAGCATGACAAGGCTTATTTTTGTGCCACTAAAGTGTAATCTTTTCTTCTCGGTCATATTAATTTAGCCACATGAGCTTAAATCTAAATGGGAAAATTTGAGGCTTCAAAGATACATCCAATGCAAAACCATGGTCTAGCAATTTGAACCCATATTGCTTGGAATGGAATAAGCAAGTTGAAGGTGCTAAAAAGGCCAAGAATCACTAACCAAAACTCTATCCAAATGTTCTTTAATGTAAGCATCCCAACTTTTTTAGTTGTTCCATGTAAAAGAACCATTGCTAGAAGGGATATCCATCAACTAAAGCTAATTTATGTTCTACAAAAGAGGAAGACTAGCCTAAGGGAGAGTAGGAAATCCATCCTTTTTTTCATTAGAGGATAACATAACATTGAAGTCACCTCCAATAATCCAAGGAGAAGCTTCTCTATGAACATGCAAATTATTCCAAAGTTATAATCTTACCTTGAAGATCTTGGGGAGCATAACAATCAATGATTAACAATTAGTAATCGAGACATTGAGATTGCTAGAGAACCCCTTCTAAAGAGAGACTACCACTGCAAAAAAAAATGGAGAAAAATATCTAGTCCCAAGCACACATAAGACAACCAAATAGACCAAGGGTAGAAATAATAATGCTTTCCCAATATCTACCAAAATTGCAGCCAACTTTTTGTAGATTCTTTGGGAAGTTTAGTTTCCTGAATTACCAACATAAAAGGGTTTAGATCTTTAAGTATTCTTCTAGCAACATTATGTTTGGGTTTATTGCCAAGCCCTCTTCATTATAAGAAATAATCATGATTGAGATAGGTGAGGAAGAGATGAATCCACTTGATTGAGAAGACTTGAAGCTAACAAGTGTTCTCCCAAACATTTGGATTTATCATCAACAATCTTATGACCTACTTTGAGTGCCTCTTGGCTCCCCTATTTTTTGCTTTGACTTTGTTTAGTACCCAAAGCCTATGTTGAAGGATTTTTTTTCTTATTTTCTTTGAAAGAATTTGATTTCAAGTTATATTTTGGATGAAAAGTAGAAATGTTTTATTCTTTTTTATTCAAGGGGGTAAAACAATATGTTTTGAAAGCACCTTGGAAGCCCAAACAATAGGCAAAATGTCAGTGAAGGCACAATTGACCCACAACAAAAACATATACAAGTAGGTTTTGAAATGACTTGAAACCTTACACCATTGTAGTCAAGTTGTCAACATAAAGACGGTTTTGAAGGAACCATAAACCATGTGCAATAAGGTTTCAACATAATTGCCAAACATACACAATCCCGAGCCTCATCCTAGCATTTTGATCACCCTTGACCTAGGTGTGGGAAACATGAGCATGTTTAGGAAGACCTCTCTTCTTTGTTTGAAAAATCTTCTGTGAGACATCATCCTTCAAAGAGTTTGAATGGGGGGAGAGGGGAGGGCTAGCCTCCATTAAAAACCTGAGTTGAGCCCTCATAGGGACAAAAAGAGGAGTTGAATGCTACACCAAAATCTCCAATAGAGCAAGATATGTAGACTCAACACCTAGCAATGGGAGGTCCAAAGATGGAATGGCCAATATTAGGCCTTGAGAAGATGACTCATTAACACTAGGGAAAGAGGCCAATCTCTAAAGTCTGAGCAACCCTTGAGAAAGGGGCCACCTAACCATCCTTAGTATCAAAATCTTTAAGGGTCAAATGATTATGGAGAGCATTCCTCCAACAAGTGGCCTCGCCCTTTTTATAGTGAGAATGAGGGAACTCTAAAGCAAGGTGTCCAATAGCAAAGCATCTCCTAGAGTGAAAGGAAAGAGACTCATAGTTCAGTGTTTGATTCCATTGTTTATCTCCAAAAGATAAGACAGAATCCCTAGGAAACTCCTTAAAAGTTTTAATGTCCACGAGAATACATGCAAATATAGTATTGTTGAAATTTGATAACAATTCATCCTCCTATAAAAGGAGACCAAGAGCATTGCCAATATATTCAAAACATGAAACTTCCCAAAATTGGAGAGGGAGATTAGGTAGTTTGACCCCTATAAGCATGATATTTAAGGATTATGTTAAAGGGTTGAAGGAGGGAAACCACAAATTGAGTGGGAGGGAGTGTTGTCCTCACATCCAAAGCACACTCTCTTGCACCTACTTCCTATCATCTTCCGATCAAAAGGATGCAATGAAAAATCCCCTAGCATAGGGATATAGTTCAGTCCTACCCTTAGTGAGAGGCTTCTCGAATTCCAAAACACATTTGTTCAGTTCTAGAAGGTAGGGCAAAAAATGATTGAAACTATAAATGAGGGAAAGACATTAAAAAAATTCTTCATTATCCATCACCTCTTATCTATAGATGACGAGAGGGATGAAGGAGAACAAGAAATGGGCTTTGGTTCACCTAGTAGAGATGGACACAAATCCCATTGAATGAAATGAACCAAGAGCACCAACAAGGACTCCTACCCTAGCAAAGTTCACATAGGTTTCCACCACCATACTAGGCATATGAGAGGAGGCACAAGCATGTGTAGGTTGCATAACAACACCATCGACATTGAACATAATCAAGATTCATGGCAACAAGAAAAGAACCCATGAACACATAAGGCGTCACACCCTTTGTGCTCAATAGGATTTGTGGTAGTAGGAACAAAAGTCACTACCACAGACAATGATACATCAAGTGCACCATTGTGAGTCCCAAGCGACAAAAAATCCTCCTCTAGTAGGGCATGTGAAGCAAGGGCAACAATCAAGAGCACCGTTCAATTAATTTATTGTTTATCAAATTCCATTATAAGGGTTTCAAGCTCATCAAAGGCAATAAGAGCCCCACAATTTTCAAGTGTTTAAAGAGTTATTAGGAATAAAAAGAGGGTTATGCGCAAAAACAATAGACTTGGCACCAAAGGCACATGGTAGACATTAGCAACAGTAGCAGACACATCTAGGAACTCCTTATAAAGTGGAAGATCTTGTGCTATACAATATTACTTCTCATCGAAAAAGTTAGCACCCTACAATTTACAATGACTTTCTTCGTCATGCATTATTTCTTAATTCCCATGATTTGATATCATCCTTTCTTAGGTTTCATCTTGATCATCCTAAAATCTAGTGGATATTTCTCATAAAATAGCAAACTTATTTTTTATTGTGAGTACCAACTTTGGCTCCTCTAGCATTTGGAATTCAACCTTTACCTTTCCTACAAGCCATGGGAAAGCTAGCAATATACCATTGATTATCTTGTTGAATTTGTTTACATTTTTGTTCTCTTGCGACAATATCTCTAAAGAATAATTTGATTTGAGATGAGGATAACCTCGAAATAGATGTGTGTAACAATGGCATTTCCTACATCTAAGAAAATGACTTCATAATCTAGGATTTAATGCCAATCAAAATCTCCCCCTTGAAGACCAATAGCTTTCAGCAAGAGATTATTTAAATTTAGTTCAACATAAATTTGAGCATAAATAGAAAATAAAATTATTGATAATCAATGAAGTATCCAAATAGGAACCCAATAAATCACCTAAAACTTTTAGACATTCATCCAAAAAATTAATGGCAAACTAGATAAACAAATCCAAACCAAAACCTTACAAGGGAGTTCCACTATTGAGATACAATTCAAATGCCAAGGTTTCATGAAAAAACCAACATGCTTGAAGAAATAAGAACCTCCTTTATTAAATTCCAATAAAAAAAAATCTAATATCTATGTCTTCTTCAATTAGCCCAGCTCTGTTGACACAATCCTCTAACATCCTTATATTTAATTTATCTCCCATGAACTTACAAACAAGGACATGTCTTTAGAAAAAATCTAAATCATCAACTACAAAGTCAAGATTAAAAATAATTGTAAGAATCTCCTTACTTTCAAAAACACATCCAATCTAATATCTATGTCTTCTTCAATTAGCTCAACTAGAGAGTCAAGATTAAAAATAAAAGTAAGAATCTCCTTGCTTTGAGAAACACATCCAATCTAATATCTATGTCTTCTTCAATTAGAAGACAAAATCTAAATCATCAACTATAAAGTCAAGATTAAAAATAATTGTAAGAATCTCCTTGCGTTGAGAAACACATCCAATCTAAATATCTATGTCTTCTTCAATTAGCTCAACTAGAGAGTCAAGATTAAAAATAAAAGTAAGAATCTCCTTGCTTTGAGAAACACATCCAATCTAATATCTATGTCTTCTTCAATTAGCTCAACTAGAGAGTCAAAGATTAAAAATAAAACTAAGAATCTCTTTGCTTTGAGAAACACATCCAATCTAATATCTATGTCTTCTTCAATTAGCTCAACTAGAGAGTCAAGATTAAAAATAATTGTAAGAATCTCCTTGCTTTGAGAAACACATCCAATCTAATATCTATGTATTCTTCAATTAGCCCAACACTGCTGACACAATCCTCTAGCATCCTTATATTTAATTTATCTCCCATGAACTTACAAACAAAGACATGTCTTTAGAAAAAGTCTAAATCATCAACTAAAGAGTGAAGATTAAAAATAATTTATATTTAATTTATCTCCCATAAACTTACAAACAAGGACATGTCTTTAGAAAAAATCTAAATCATCAAATACAGAGTCAAGATTAAAAATAATTGTAAGAATCTCCTTGCTTTGAGAAACACATCCATTGATTTTAAAATCATTAGCTATTCCTTTTCCAAAGAAAATTGTTGTCTTTGAACTAAATTCACAAGAATATGTGTGGCATTGAATGATTAATATGGTCACCACGCACAATTTATTTGAAAGAGAGCTTAAAGGGATCCAGCAACTCTTGTGGATCAACCATGAACCTGCAATCTAAAAAACGAAACGAAAAACAATGCCAATTGAACCTGCAAAGTCTAAAAAGTCACATGCAGCAGCCAAAGCCAATGTTGCTGCTGCTATTCCTCCCTTTTCCCTAATTATTCAAATGATCATCAATAAATAAATAAAACAATTTAATATGTTATATTTTCTTGCTATTTATAACGAGTTGTAAATATTCGGCCCCTCGTGGAAAAGGATACCACAGTTAGGAAGAATCTCGAGATTCCTTGGGATGAGACACTGCATTACTTGCCATTTGTATTATGATGTGTACAAGGACCTAATGCACCAAAACCTTAAGCTATGATAAAGTTAATAACATACCTACAATCTAGATTTCACTTACCTATGTAAAATTTGAGGCTTTGGTTAGAGGCTCTGCTCCACAAGTAATTGATTATAAGTTCCATTCTCCCAAGCGAGAGGCCTACCCCCATACACATCTTAAATTGCTTCTTGAATAAGGTGTCCAAGCCCCTGGTTCAAGATTTTGATTAAAGGCTCCACAAGTAATTAATTATATGCTGACTAAGCGCTTGGACAAGCTTTTGGGCAGATATTATTATTCCAACTTTAAAATTCGGAAAATCATGCCGAGTGTTTAGTCAAGAGTTAACATTCCTCGTGTTTCCCTAGCCAACATGCCTGCAATGAAACACTTCACGAGAGTTGATATGTCTTGCGTTTTCCCAGTCAATATGTCAGCAATGAAATACTTGAGAGCGCTGATATCACTGGTGTTTCCCTGGCTAGATTTCAGCACTGTAACGCTTTAGAAGAGTCAAATATTCATCATGTTTCATGCCAGCAATAAAACGATCGAGAAGTTCAACTATATACAATTCCAATAACATATCAACTCAATTCGATTTTAAGATGCGGAGGTGAACTTAGAATAGAATAAAAACGCTCTCCTTATCCCAACCTTAAATTATGCCATTTTCTGTTGAAGGTTGTGTTTATATTGATTCGAAAAATAAAACCTTACAGGTTAATATTAGGCTTATATGGTTGGAACCAATTTATTGAAGATTAACAAAAAAAATTCACTCTTATATTTCAGGAAAATCCAAGCCAAACTAGGCTATTCTCTTCTATTCGAAATGAATCACAAGGCTGATCTTAAATTTCTACCAACTAAATGAAATCTGATTTCTTCTAATGCTGTTTGCCGTGTCAACATGTCTTGCATACTGTAAAAATGAAGTATAAACTCGCCTCCAGAAAGCTCATGAGAAATAACAAGATACTCGATGTTTCGTAACTCAAATGCTTAGGCCATAGAAAAGGCCTAGAAAAGTGTATCTCCTGAAGGTGGCAAAGCACACACCAGGGATCCATTTAATGCTAGTGGGTGGTGCCACTAAATTCCTTTGGCAAACAAAACTCCATGTTAAAAGGAATGTTACTTCACTATCTGATAAGCAGTATCCTTATCCCATTTATAGAGCCTATAATCATAAATTACATCTCATATTTGCAAATTCAAATATGCTAATCTACAACAATAGATTGGGCTTATTCTGTTAATCATCGAACCCAAGAAATCATAAAGTTATCTGTGAAACGTTTTGGAGAATACCTTAAAGATTTGCTTGACATTTTCTGCACCAATCAGCAAGCACTAACATTCCAATGTTTAACAGCAACAGTATATTCCTGAAAAATGTTTTCCATTATCTTTAGACAGAGGCCCCTCTTCTGTATGAGAATGAATGCTAAATACAAGATTGGACATAAAAGTAAATCTAAATTTCAGTCAGGAATAAAGTAGGAAGGCCTAATTTATGAGAGAAAATAGTTCAAAAACGTTTGGTATGCTCAGAAGACAAAACAACAGTCAACAGCAGCACAATGATTAATCTCTAACATATATTGAAGAATACAAAATAATTAAAGCATAAATTATGATTAGAAAGATAGGAAAATCATCAACTCCGTGATAATAGCCATCGCCCTTATAGTCTAGATCAGTAGGCTCGTTTTCAATGCCCCTTATAGTCTAGATCGGTAGGCTCGTTTTCAATGCTCATGTAGCAACAGTTCCAATGCATATTTCAGAAAGAAACTTGATATAAAAATAACTCTTCATTTATTCAGATATTCCATTAAGCTTGTCAACCAAAGCAACTGTCAAAACCCATGATAACTATTAGCATCGTAACACTCTGCTACCAGTAAATACCTGAAGTGACAATTTACAGCTAACATATATAGATAAATGTCGGGATTAAAAGTCCATGCACAATACTGAATGTAAGAAACGAAGAAATCTTGCTTATTAGTGAATTGAGAGTAACAGAAAAAATTAACCAAAGAACTGCTATACGCAAGTCAGTTAAAGGCAGCATATTTATACAAGCATAAAAGGTTGTTTAAGCAGCTAATGAATAAAACTAAAGGATTGTCAAGCAAATTCAATATGGCGATATAGCCATTAGATGATATGCGTGAGAGCAAGGGTTAAACACTCTCACAGCACATAAATTCTGTTTCTAATCTAAACAACCATCATCAGCTCTGGCCGGCTGTACACATTATTAGAGTCATCTTCTAAACTGGGGTAAGCAGCTACGAGACCATCTTGAGCTCCAATGTAAAGTGAGTTATAAATCTTCCAGTAGACCTCACGAACTTTTCTTGCTGGGTGAAATAAGCCTTGGAGACAGTAATTCAGAACCACAGGAGCTCCTAGAGCAACACGCATCCCTTCAATGGCTTCCATGACAGCATTTATGACATGAGGTGATGTCTCAAATATATTCGGCCATACATAATTCAATAAGTGTAGCAGAGCATCCTCACAGCCAAGCCCCGCAACACCTAAAGCCATATGTTTCACTGCAGAGGCTGCTGTTTGCCTGTGCACAAGATCTCGATCCATCAATGCATCTTCAAGCAATGGTGTCACTGCATATATGTAGTCCTTGCCCATCTCCCCTATATATTCAAAAAGAAATGAAAGTGACTTGAGAACACCATTTTGAACATTCAGCTCTGGCACCCGATATTCATTCATGAGGGCTGGAAGAACAGTAAATGGAGAACAAGTCTCTGCCACTATAGCAATAGCTACTGTCGTACAGACACGGTTCTGACGTTCCTGGACCTTTAAATTGTTCAACAAAGTGGCAAGCACATCCTGTGGCCCAATTGCTTTTGCAATATATCCAAACGTATTCACTGTTGCCCTTCGAATACCTTTCTTATGTGCTTTCAACATCTCAAGAAGCTCAAAGCAAATTCTCATCCATTCTCGAGCGGGTACAAACTCAGCTCCCCTGTCAGCAATTCTGCCCACAAGATCTATACAATTCTCCTGAACCTTTTCATGTCTATTTTTGAGGATTGGAGTCAGGCGCGGTAACAAATCTTTTATTGGAGGAGTCATCTTAGTCATACCAATAACATTTACTATAGCCTTCAATGCCCCCAAAATGGATCCCAAAACTTCTGGATATTCTTCTCCAAGGTATTCATAAAGCACAACACCCAAGTGTCCCATGAGCTGCTCTTCTTGACACTGCTTCATAACAACAGCAATTCGGGAAATAAGATCTGCAGCTTGCTGACGGACCTTTGCACTCTTGTTATTCAGTCTCCACTTAATGGTACCACAAATTTGAGGCAAATATGGTTTGACCCTCTGACCTAGGGCATTCACTACAGCACCAAATCCATTCAGCATCACATTTGCATCATCGCTGGTCTGTTCTTGGAAAGCATAAAGTATACCATCGATAAGCAATTCCTCCAGTCGAGCATCAATATCAGAAGCCCCCAAGTTGGCAACTACCTTTTCAATTGTCTCCATTACCATGCGACGGTATGGTTCACTTTCATCCTTCAGGTCTTCAACAGTCCTTCCCACAATGTCTGCAACTCCTACTTTGTTGGCTATCTCAACAGTTGTATCTACCAACTGTCTGTAGTTCCTGCGATCCAAAGCCATTCTCCGAACCCAGAAGTTTCGGAAAAATTCAGGAAGTATTTCTGCTCTGATGTAATCTGCTTCGACACCCTCTGTGCTAACACACTGCTTAACAACTTTCAGAACAATCTTCTTCATTTCTTCATCTGGAGACTGAAACTCACGGATCAAGATGCCCATCACTTCCTTTGTATAGTAGCTTGCATACATAGCATCCATTAAAGGTATAATAAACCCAATTGCCTTCAAAAACGCTGCAAGAACTTTACCTCTATGTGATCGGATACCCTTCCACAAAGGTTTAAGAACAGAATCAAAACTCTCAATACCATAAGGTGCTGCAGCCTCTGCAAGTGCAGCAAGGGACAGGGCAGTAATAGTTCTCACCTTTTGATTCTCATCATTAAGACCGTGCTCTATGATTTCAACTAGTGATCTCAAATGTGGAAGAACAGCACAGCCCATGAGAATAGCTATTTGCTGGACAATCTTTATACCAGTGTGTCGAGCTTGCCATGACTTCTTACTTTGACACACTGCCTTCAAAAATGGCAGAAGTGCTGGAATTCCCAAAGCAGAAGCAACGACACTAAATGCTCTTGCAGTTGTGTTTCGAACATATTCATCAATGTTATCAATATCGGGTCTCATAGCAGCAATCATGGTTGCCAGTCCTGCAGCTTTACTCAAATTAGAGATGATTTCTCTCCCTTCCACACGGGCATAGTAATCCTCATCTATAAGAAGGGGTTCAATAACCACAAGAATCTTGTGCACAAACGGCCTAACTAATTCATCTAATTTGTAAAGAACTCGATCAATCACCTTCACCAAGAGATGCCTCTCTTGATCTTCAAGTGTTGGGGACATCAGCAAAGGCAAAATCTGATTGAAAAGAGGCCCAGCACCAAACTCCCTCGCCTTATCAGTAAGCTGCCTTAAGGCTGTCTTTCTCTGAGGTGGAGTACCATTCTTCACCTTAAGCAACAACTTCATTATCTTGCGCTCCTTCTGTTCGTCAGGTGAAAGCTCCTCCTCATCGTCCTCATTCAACAACACTCCGAAGTATTGATAATCTTCTGGTTTCATGAAAGGCAACCCACCGGGAACCTCTTTTGGAACATCAAACTGCTGACCCCGGTTCTCTTCCGGAATGCTGTACAGCGGTGTCCCCATTAGTGGAGTGGGAGTCGCAAGAAGCTTCCTTGCAGGCGTTCTAATAGGCACATAAGAAGCAGGAGGCTCCAAAATCTTATACCCCTCCTGTGGAAACATGGAATCCAGCTCCTCGTCTGTCAAAGGCCTGTTTCTCTCTTCAATATCCTTCTCCCACCTGAGCAAATTATACTGCTCTGGAGTAAAGGCACCTCTCAGATTGATTGCAGACGGCGTAGGTGTAGGTAGATCAATCCCACCCATGGGAGTAACACCTGGTGTAAATGCAGATGGTGTCGCACCTGCCATCGGTGTGGCGCTGCCCATGGTGGCTGGGGTCTCATCCCACCTAGACCTCTGCTTCTTGGGTGTTGGAGTAGCCAATCCAGAAAGCTTAGGGGTAGCATCCCAAGTCATACCTGCAGGAGTTGCCCCTGGTGTGACCCCTCCGACAGGGGTTGCATCGGCATCGACAAGCCTCCCCGGAGTGGGTGTCTCGTCCCATCGATTACGCCTGTTAATTGCAGGAGTGGCATCGACGTTGGCCCTCCCAGGGGTAGGTGTGGCATCCCATCTACTAATCCCGGGAGTGGCATCAGGGGCATCCCAATCAGATGAGGATGCAGAAACCTTGGCCTTTTTGGCGGCATTCTCCTGCTCCTGAGCCTGATCCCATCTGTTTCTCCTTTTCGCCTGTGCCGCATCCTGCTGAACCACCCCATCCTCCTTCCCCTTCTCCTTCTCCTCCTGATGTTTCTTAGCAATCAACCTCAACGTTTCCTCCTTCTCCCTTTTCAGGGCCTCTTCCCGCATAACATCAGCATAGGTTCGAACAGCGGCATCTGGGGTTTTATCCCCCATGGCAAAGGCGTCATTTCTGTCGGGAGAAATAATCCTATTAAGCCTCCGTTTTCTGTAATCATCTTCTCTGTCAACAATCCTCTGCGGCTTCTTAAATCCTACATCGTCATCATCCCCACCATGTGGTATTTCCTTCAGCAAAGACTTGGGGGCCGTGTACGAAGCTAATTTTCTCGCAATTTCTCTTTCTGCCGCGTCCCCTTCCTCGTCCTCATCGTTATTCACTGGAATGGAACGCTCATAACCCTCAAACCTATTGTTCCCCCCGTATAAATCCTTGTCAAAAGTTACGGCAGAGAGTGCCGCCATTTCCTGTTCCTTCTTCCGTCTTTCCTCCTGAATCCTGGCTATGTCTGCATCCAATGAATCCATTTTCGCACCCACGCAAAAAACAATCCCTTCTAGATTTTTTCGACCCGCTCAAAAAACAGCCTAAGTTAAATCAAAGAAAGAGAAGAACACCAATCCTAAATCAAATATTGAACACCGTGAAAACCCCAGATAAAAGTTTTGAAACACAGAAAACCCTATTCGAATAATTAAAATGAAAATTTTCTCTGAAACACTGAAAACTTTATCAAGAGAACCTGACAACCCTAACGCATCCTGCTGCTGTTATTGCTGTTCCTACTGACGCATCCCTTCGAGATATCATTTAGGTATATATCGACTTAAATTCGGCTTATGTACAAATGGATTGTGTTTTTCATACGCGATTTTAATGGTTTCTCTTTTAGAGCTTTATGGTTTACTTTTAGATCCCTTCTATATATGGATAGTTTAGGGTTTCCTCTTGTAAATAAATAAATAAAACTAGCACTTGTATTCTAATAAGGTGCAATACTTACACCGATAAGCTGAGTCCACATTATTTACGGCCGTGAAAAGCAGTGGACGGCGTGAAGAAAGTAGTGATCTATCTCACCTATCCCTCTCTACCTCTCCCTTCCTCCCTCCCTCCCTTCTCTCTCCCTCTTGCTCTCTCCTTCCCTCTCTATTTCTCTTTATATCACATATCCCTCTCTACCTATCCCTCCCTCCATCCCACCTATTTCTCTCTCACTCTCTCCTTCCCTCTCTACTTCTCTCCCTCTCTCACTTATTCCTCTCTACCTCTCTCTCTTTCCCCCTCTAATTCTCTATATCTCCCCTATCCCTCTCTACCTCTCTCTCCCTCCCTCCCTCTCTCTCTCTCTCTCTCTCACTCTCTCTAGCTCTCTCTTTCCTTCTCTACTTCTTTCTATCCCACCTCTCTCTCCCTCCCTATCTCTATCTCACTTATCCCTCTCTACCTCTCTACCTCCCTCCGTCCCTTTACCCTCCTCTCTCTCTCTTTCTCTATCCTTCCCTCTCTATCCTTCCCTCTCTACTTCCTCCTCTCTCTTTCTCTATCTCACCTATCCCTCTCTACCTCTCCCTCCCTCCGTCCCTCCCCCCTTCTTTCTCCCTCTTTCTCTCTCCTTCCCTCTCTATTTCTCTCTATATCACATATCCCTCTCTACCTGTCCCTCCCTCCATCC
Source organism: Sequoiadendron giganteum (assembly GCA_007115665.2). Lineage (NCBI taxonomy): Eukaryota > Viridiplantae > Streptophyta > Pinopsida > Cupressales > Cupressaceae > Sequoiadendron > Sequoiadendron giganteum. The sequence goes on along the minus strand of CM021101.1, from coordinate 745,581,351 downwards.
CACCTATTTCTCTCTCTCTCTCTCTCTCTCCTTCCCTCTCTTACTTATTCCTCTCTACCTCTCTCTCCTTCCCCCTCTAATTCTCTATATCTCCCCTATCCCTCTCTACCTCTCCCTCCCTCCCTCCTCTCTCTCACTCTCTTTGGCTCTCTCTTTCCTTCTCTAATTCTTTCTATCCCACCTGTCTCTCCCTCCTATCTCTATCTCACTTATTCCTCTCTACCTCCCTTTGTCCCTTTACCTTCCTCTCTCTCTCTCTTTCTCTATCCTTCCCTCTCTACTTCTTTTCCCTCCCCTCTCTCTCTCTCTTTCTCTATCCTTCCCTCTCTACTTCTTTACCATCCTCTCCAATTCATTCCAAAAAAAACACTTCCTATACAACTTTAGTTTTTCATTTGTTTATTTGTTTATTGTTTGGATTTTATAACACAGAACAAATTTTAATTTTATTAAAAAATTATTATATTATTTAATTTATTTTATTTAAAGAATCTTTTATTTATTTATTTATTATATAAATTATTATTTATTTTATTTATTACATAAATTATTATTTATTTTATTTATTACATAAATTATTTTTTATTTTATTTATTATATAAATTATTTTATTTATTATATAAATTATTTTATTTATATTTATTTGTTTTTATTTATTTATTTTTATAGTATATATAAGTTATTTTATTTATTATATAAATTTTATTTTTATTCAAAATTTATTATATTATATTATTTATTTTATTTAAAGAGTCATTTTTATTCTATTTATTATATAAATTATTAAAATAAAAAAAGATTTATTATATAAATTATTTTATTAAATAGTTGAAATGTACAAATATCATTTCTTAAATATATATCTTTAAAAGAAACTTGTACAACTATATATAAACAAATGCCATCCCTCCCAAACAAATTTATTTTTGCAATGTCAAACATTTATTTTTTAAATGCGAAAATTTAAATTTATAAAATAATAATTGCTTAACTAAATCAACTTCTAAATTTTTTGTTTTGTACGAAACGGTGTGCATCCAATGTGCAGCTTACACGCCTCTTCCACATTAAACCCTTATCCTGTCAACAACTCCTCATTTTATTTTATTTTTAATTCTTCCTTTAATATTATTTATTAGTTGTGTGTATACAAGTACATTCGTAGTAAGGAATGCAATGAAAACATAATGTTGACTCCTTTCATACCCGTGACTCCCTCCGACAGTTAACGTGGGGTTCCCGCCGACGATAGACTATTGGAGATCCCGATGGGCTCTCCCCACGTAAATAGCCTATCGGCTAATTATTTAAGGGATTTGTTGTAAAGTAATAAAATGTTTTACATTTGGGAAGTTATTATTTCAAAGTTTTGTTGTTATTTTTAAATTGGAAGTATAGATATTTGATCTTATTTTGTAATGTCAAGTGGTCAAATTTTTTAAACATAAACAAATTGTTAATAATCACTCTATTTGAGAGTTCATATCAAAGTTTGTCTTCATTGGCTTAAGATTAGGGATAAGGTCTTCGATGAATACTTTTAATTCTTATGAGTTTGTCATAAGCTTGTCATACTTCTCAAAAAAACAAATGCATAAAAAATGATCGTTAGTGCTTCACAAAATTTCTTGACATTTTTTAAGCTTGTGTGTGTTATTATCAACAGGGTTTCAAAGTCCAAGACCCCTCACCTCTACATGTTACACCCCGAATTTGTATAGCTACTATTTTAGCGCTTAGAGCATTATGTTTGTAAGGAAGGATTTGGATGAATAAAATATGTTGAACCTTGTTATCAATTTGAGAATCTTTTTACATGTTATGATTGACTCATTCTGTGTTCTTGATTGATGTTATTCTTGGATAAAGCAATGCATGAAAGAGAATAATTAGTCTTGTTTTTTATAATTGATTTATATACTGCAAAATGTTATGAGCAAGTAACTGTCGTGGTTTTGTGCCAATGGATGTAGGAACATGAACCATTCCTCCAGGCGAAGGGGAGACATCACTCGGGAGAGGGGCTTGGTCGGATAACCGGTAAATTTAATCAGTTGAGCATACACACACTTCACTAAGGATTTAGAGGAACTAAGTCAGATAGAGTTATCTTGATAAGTCAATCTTAGGCTTAGGAGTTTTGGATTACTTCTTTGTGCTTTGTGAGTGGTGCTACTTGTTAACTGACTTACTGTTATGTGACCTTTGATGTGAAACATGGATTGATATGTGAACATAGGCAGGATGTATATGTGTATACATGTATTGCTCATATGTATGCATCGATAAGTATGACATGGCGATACAGACGTATGATGGGCAATTACTATGCCATACGCATGTGTCGACATGGCATACATATAGATACATACACATGACTAACACACCTATAAACATATACACACTATCTATGATGTTTGTTATAACATTATTATGATGCCTTAAATTTATAGTTAAATGTATATATACATGTTTGCACAAATAGGTGTATTGGAAGTATGCTAACTGGCTCGCAATACACGTATTTGAATGATTTAATGCAATATGTATATGTATATTTAAGTGTAAATATATATATTTAATATTATATAAATATATATGTTATTAAAGTCTTACCAAGAATAAATATATAGATATATAGTTATATTTAAATATTAAAACATTTAAATATTTATTATGGTAAATAAAACTATAATAAATTATATTTAATATAATACATGATATAAATATAACAATTTATTTATATTTTAAATAAATAAAGATCTTGGAAAATATTTGACTTCTATAGTCACTTGGTAAATAATATATATATTTAATAGGAGAAAGTAAATGAATTCGACTTCTATAGTCTTTTGGGGAAAATCGTATGAAATATGCCATGAGGATTTAATAAATGTTTTAACATTGGAAATCTTATGAGAGGTTTAGCAAATACTTTATAACATTTAAATAAAGGCTAATGTTACGAATTTCCTCCATCATGTTAATATGCCAAAGCAAAAGTTCAAAATTATGAATAAAAGAAATCATGCGGCTGCAACACGCGTGCGCGCAAGACCAGGTCGCGGCTTGCAATCCGCCATTCTGAGAATGCGTGGGAGGGCTTGGAGATAGGCCAAGTGGGACGATTTCTGCCTTGGACGTTTTCCTGCAAGGAATTTAATCCGCCATTTTTGGACGCCCAGGCTGAGTATGCCTTTAGGTGTCTCCCATCTGCTTTTTATCATGTGTGAGTTGAAAAATTCTCCCTGGATAAAGGTCGAATCATCTAAAAATTGCTGAGTAACTTGCTAAATAGCTACCACTTCATGAATTGACTAGTTCAAATATATAAGGTGTCAATTCTCATGCCAAAATGGTAGCAGGCATGAGAATTCGAAACCTATAAATAGATCTTCTCACTTTGTTATTTTTACCAATTTACATCTGCCTTTGCTATATCCGAATTTCCTTTTTGAGAGCCACAATTTGTCTTTTGTTGTATCCGAATTTGCTTAGAGAGCCAATTCATAAATACCATTGCCATTTTTTTAGAGGACTGTGGATTTTATATGCTGCAAGTATATACATACATACCTCTTGTAGAATCCAGAATTGTGAGAAGTGTAATCAGCAATACCTGGAAAATACTCCATCCAACCTGTGATTAGAATATGAAAGAGACAGAAAGGAAGTGAGATTAAAAGAAGAAGCTACTAGACTGAATTCGCTAGCAGCAAGGAAATGGGCATGAGAGTTATCTCTTAATACTTTTGTTATTTGAGTTAGATAAATCTACTTGTTTAAATTGTGCATTACTTTGTATAGTGGTATAAGAAGAGTAGACAAGTAAAGGAGAAATTTAGTTTCCTATTTATGCTTGTTTATAAAGGAATAGCTTGTTTATATAGGAACAACTTATTTATAAAGGAATAGCTTGTTTATAAAGGAATAGCTTGTTTATATAGGAATAGCTTGTTATAAATGAATAGCTTGTTTATAAAGGAATAGCTTGTTTATATAGGGACAACTTGTTTATAAAGGAATAGCTTGTTTATAAAGGAATAGCTTGTTAATGAAGGAATAGCTTGTCCAAATTATAAAGGAAATGTTTGAATACTTTTTATAGATTTTAATTGATGAATTGTATTTACGTGAATATTGCTTGATCTCCTTATATAAAGGAAGTGAGGAAACTAGTTATTAATTACTAGGACGAGGATGCGATCAGTACCAAGGTAGTCTAAAGCTTTAAAGTTAGTATGTTAACTAGGAAAAACTATGTACTCCATGGATAAAGAATTCCAGGATAGGAGTTGCCCGAGGGACCCTTGTTGACTGCATTTCAATTCCTGATTAAGTAGATGATGTAGGACGTCTAGGGTGATTGACTACCCACGGTAAAGGACTTAACCTACGCGTAGGAAAAGATAGCCTCAAGTCAAACTGAACCTGACTTAGTGCATGTGATAGATGACCGTCAGTTTAAATACTGCCAAAACACTTTGGCCAAAGTAGTGTAGTACACCTACGTCCACTTAGACTGTGGGACGATTACACTGTCAATTCACCGTAGTCCAGTTTACATACTAGATTGAGATTGTAAGGTTACAAGGATTTAGTTATGTAGGACTTCACACTATGCTCAGTTGGTCATACAGAACCGGTTACCCAACCAATCTTTTCGTAGAAGGGAGGGTCGTCTACTTAACAGTAAACGTGCGGGGGACAGCATTATAAGTCCTTGGTTGGCGAAAAAGCACCTGAGTGATGTTTCTCCTCCACAATAGACTTTTGATGAACCAAGGTTTGAAAGGGAAGAACCTGGACCGTCTTATTCCTATTTGCTCAAAAGCTTCTAAGCTATGATTGAAACTTGTAAGATTCTTACTCTGTTATTTATTTGAAAGAAAAGTAATGATGAATTGTGTACTTTGTTATTTACTTGGAAAGGAAAATAATGATGTATTGTGTCAATTATTTCTTTATGATGAAATGTTGCAATAGAATGAAAAGAAAAGTTTATTTACTTTGTCATTATGTATGTCTTTCCTTGTATCTTATTTGTGAAAGTAGAAATTTTTTATTTACCCAGTTTTGGGGGTTGTTACACTACAAAATGTATGTGTTGTCCTTTGTTAACTCTTTGTTTTATAAAGGGTGATGTGTGAACAACTTCTCATGGTCTAAAGGAGATCTTCATGGTGGAGTGGTATGGTTAATGATAAATCCCTTAGATGTGGTGGTTCCCCCTATGAATTTTATAAATCTTTATGGAAAATTATTGATAATGAACTTTGCCATGTCTTCTTATAATTTAATCATTCAAAAAATTTAGGTGATGTTATCAACAAATAAAATATTAAATTTATATCTAAATCTAGGAATTTGAAGGATATTTAATAATTGGAGACTTATCTCTCTTTTGAATGTCTCATATTAAATCATTGTCAAAGCCCTTACTCTCTAGTTCAAATTACTTCCTCTCATTGTTGGACTTGGACAAATAGGCTTCATCAAAAGTAAACACATTTTAGACAATTTTTTAATTGTTTGGGAAAGTATGGAATGGGCTAGTTGTTCTCATCAATTAGTCATTTTCATCAAAATTTACTCTATTGAAGCCTACGACTACTTTGAGTGGCCCTTTATTGTAGCTATATTGCAAGCTTTAGGATTTCAACCTTAATTATTATGATCTAATCAAATTCTTTGTGACAATACTTTAACTTGTCATATCATTAATGAAATACAATCTTCTTCCTTTAGGCATTCTAGATCCATGTGCTTACTCGTGCTCTTTATGTTCTTGTAGTGGAAAGATTTGTTTATCTCTCTTGGAAGAGGATGATAATGTCAAACAAGCTTTGCAATGCCTATATACCTTTCGTTTAGTATCAAGCTCAAGCATTTTATGGTAGAAAAATTAATGCTACACGTAGTCCTTCCTCTCATTGCCCTCTTGGGATTACTGTCTTTGACTAGATGTAGATTGATCATGGGGTACACCCACGATAGTGAGTCTCAAACTTGGAACATTACGTTTTCCAATTCATATGAATGTGAAAACTAGGAAACACCAAGTTGTTTGAAGGTATTTCTTCAAATGAAGAATCACTTTCATTCGAAGGCGAGTCAAAAATCACCTTTGTTCAAAGGCAGACCTTCATTCAAAGGTGAGTCAAAAATCATCTTTGTTCAAAGGTGGACCTTCATTCAAAGGTGTAAAATACAAAAAAGCCTTTGAATGAAAGTAATTTCCATAAATGGATAATTCAAAGGTCCCTTTTTTCTATTTATGAAAATTACTGTCATCTGAAGGTCCTAAAAGTGTCATTTTCATCTTGGGCCTCATATTTTCTTCATTTTTTTCATTTTCAACCTTGGGTTGGACCAACAAATGGAATGAATATGACAAAACAATTTGTAGGATTGTAGTACTTCAAATAAGCAACAAATATACTTTTGAATATATTTAATTTGATTATTATATATTTATTTTATATTTTCTAGTGAACATAACATATGGAAAAATAGTAAAATAGATTAAAAAAATGAAAAATATTTATGCACTAGATATTGATTTCCATGCTTCAAGAAAACAAAGAATTTATTTAGATATTTACAAAAAAAAGAGATGATCTATGGAAGTAACCTACGTCTAAATTATACTTAATCTCACTTCAAAAAATTATTAAAAAAATTATGTAACAAAAAATATGAAAAATATTTATACAATAGATATTAGTGTTACAAATCTATGCCTAAAAACTTATAATTTTATCCTTTCTACAAAATAAGTTATGTTCTATGGAAGTAGCATCATTTAAAAAAAATAATGTTAACTATTAAAGAATAAATTATTAGAATTTACATTAAAAAACCACAAATTATTTTTTGATAATTAAAAAGAGATACATAAATATAATTTACACACAAAATCTCAAAAATCACTATTTCATATCATCTTTAAATTCTTAATGGTTTAGTTGTGTAGAGGAGGGGGATCGGCTACTCCGAGACCCCAGGTCATGGGAGGGTTCTAAGCAATAGATTGCCCTTATCTACCTCAAGCTTGCTAAGTGATTCAGAAAGGTTAAGCGGTTAAGGTCGAAAAGAAAGAGCATTTTGGTTGTTACTATCCTTCTGCTAACCTGAATGTTTCAAGGGGAGAAATGAGTCAATTCTCGAAATTCAATTTGTGACTCAAACAACTCATTGTTTGAGGACAATGACATAAGACACGAACTCCAACATGACGTGCTAGCGTCTTAGTGGAGCGTTGGCATCCATATAGACAAAGAGTGTGAAGAATAGATAAAAACACTAGAAAATAAGCTAATAGACTGACCAATAGAATTTTTCACTATGAAAAAATATAAAGAAAGTACAAAAATGAAGTACAACAAGAAGAATATTTTAACTATATATCTTCAAATTGACAAAGAAGGATAAGAAAGCAATATTGAACTTCATGCAACTTGATTCTTCGAATAGCTCCAATCGAGAAGTACCTACACACACAAGACCAAGGAAAATGTTGGGGTTATTTTTAGAGGACTACCTCAATTAGTCCCCCACCTTAGTGTTTCCACCTCCACAAACAACTAGATAACAACGATGTAGAAAATGATAAAGAAAGTGTATTGGAAATGGAAATGCCAAGCAATACACAAAACACAATATGCTACTATGCAAGTATGATGATACAAAAGTAAATGTTAATGGTAGATATCACCTTCACAACCACGTGCTCTCAAGGCAAGTAGAGGAAGGCATGATCTTTCAAGTTCTCCAACAATGCTATTGCAATGAAGGAAGTGGAGAAGCTAAGAGATCAACAACTTGCAGCTACAATGGAGGTGGTGAAGCTTGAAAGTGTGTAAGTTGATCAACAAATCATCAAGAATTCAGTCAATTGTGTAGACGCGATGAAGAATTTGTGAATAAGTTGAATGGAATGAAGGAATAGGCAATTTGAAGGCAAAATGAAGGCAAAGGAGCCATTTTGCGTTGGTCAAGGGGGTAGGAGGTGTTACGGTTCGCGCCCATGGAGAAACATAATGCCTCTACAAATTCTAGAGGCGGGAATCCTATCAGGACACAGTGTGGCATGCGCACGTCCCAACAAAATTCCTCCACCGACACACAAATAGGTTGTCGGGTGGACAAGGAAAGGTAGCGGATGTCAGGATTGCATCATCAAAATTACATTTTCTAAGGTGAAGGGTATGAAAATGGGGAATTTGCAAGGGGTGAAAATTCATGGCATTACAAGTTGTTATAGGTGTTAGCAAGTGGAAATTTAAATAAAAATATTGATTTCAATGTCCTACTTTGGCCAAAAAAGGACAAACTATTGTGGGATCACCTCATGGTGAGGTTTTCATGTTTCTTAGCATCACTTTTTATTTTCAATCTTCTTCTTCTTCTTTGTGGCATGTGGTTATTGATTATGTTGAGAAAATCTAGCCTATTAGATCACTAAACCTCTTTTTTCTGGTTGTGAAGTTTTAAGTTTGTTCTACGGTTTTATCAATCATCCATGTGTTGTACTCTTTTTGCTAGGTGTCTTTGAAGGATTCCTATAAAAAATCTTCAAAAGTTGTTGAAGGATTTTTATGTACTTCTACAAAGCATGGTAATGGTTTTTAAGTGTCATGTTGCTTAAGATTCTTGCTCCTCCCCCATAATTTCAGTGGGCTTAGTCTTGTAGATATTTAGTGACAAGGTTTAGCTCTCTATGTTAAATTAGTTAACTAGAGATTTGAGAGGAATCAATCATAGATTTTTTTTTTTTTAATTATATTTATTTTGGGATCCTATTGGGCCATAAAGCTAGGAAAAATTTGGTCTTTCATTTCATTCAAATTCAAGGCACTTTTGTCATTAAAAGTATATGGAAGGTTTGGGAAGAAATTAAGCCATGGATTATATGGAACAGTAATGATTTTTGTACAAGCCTTTCTATCAATAAAACATCTCTTTAGTGGTCTCTTGTGATCACTTACTAGGATAGACTTTTGACAAAGTTCCTTAGTTCCATGCCCTTAAATTTTTTAATAGAGATGCTTTGAACATTTCTAGCCTTTTTTATAAAACCACCTAAAATTGGTTGTCTAAAAGATAAAAGAATTTAGATAGTGCAATCACAACCACGTCTTTTCAAATTATTATTGATTTTATGTATCTTAAATGCAATTCACAAGATTAGTGGTAGATGATATAAGCCTTAGTCTAAAGATTGGAAATGACATCTTGATACACCATTTCACAATTAGAGGCCTCACAAAGGATATATGTGGGTCTCCCTACATTTTCCTATGGTTCAAATGCTTAAGGATTAATGGGTTGTTTGGTTCATGCCCAACTCATGGTACAAAATATTTTAAATAAATTGGTTAGCCATTAAATTAATCTTAAGCTTTTTCACTTTGCTTGGTGTATTCTTTATCAAGGTCTTCCCATTGATTCCTGATTAATTTATTTGGGGTTTCTATACTCATTGACCTTTTTGTGGACAAGCTAAAGCACTTAAGCATATCTTCTAATTTTGTTTTAAAGCTCGAGTTGCTAGGAATTGGATTCATCATTTCTTTCCACCTTTTAGGCTAGAACCCTTTTCTTTGCATATGATTATTTTGGGGATTGACCCAAGCTTCCCACTAAATTCACTTAGGCATGATTTTATAGGGAAATTTTTATTTAGTATTCAAAAAGACATGAATTCAACTCTTTTCTCTAGAGTTTTCATTTATATTCATTTGTTTATTTATACTAAGTCAATAATATGTTCCAATGTTATTTTGTAGATCTATATGCAAACCACTAAGCTTGCACTTGGGGTTGCGTATTTATGGGTTTTACCAGATCATTTTGGAAAAACTCCTTGCATAATTTCCTAGGTCTCGTTGACTTCCCCTTCTCACATGGCTCATTCCCCTCCTAAATAGTATCAACGTGGATGCAACTATAGTTCTCAAACTTCTCATGGTTCTCCTCCACCACAACACAAATCTCAAGGACAATTCCAACACTCTTACCAACTCTTTATTACTTCACAACCCTAAGGTTGGGGTGATTCTAGTAGGCTTTATGATAAAATACCTAGATGGGTATTAACAATTTCACCTATTAAGAACAATAATCCAATTCTAGATGATACTCATAAGGACCAAATAATTAAAGATGATGCCAATACAAGTTGAGAGCCTCCTTCGATGGTCAAGGCTTTTTAGATAGATGGGGCAATCCTAAGGATTGTGATCCACCACCTACTAGGTTCATTGCTCTTGTTGCATGGTCTATGGTTAATCAATATTTAAAAATTTGTTAATTTTGTTGATCTTTTATAGGCTTTGTCTAGCTTAAAATTCAAGGTGTAATTCCACCCTACCCTACTTTTTTTTTTTAATATGTTGCAAAATATTTCTTTTATAAAGTAATATAATATAACCTTGCTTATTTTAAAACAAATAAATGAACTTTTCCTATATGAGACCATGGGGGATGTAAAAAATAAGAAGTGAGTAGTTTGGTCTATAACCTAGATTATTACTAAAATGAGACATGATAGAAGGGGTCCCTTGGACCTCCAATCGCCACCATGCAACTAAAAACCCTTAGAAAAAGGAAAAAAGGGTATGATATTGCTATCAAGATTCAACCATCTATTTTTTCGAGTCATTCATTGACCTATGTTTCCTCGAGTCATTCAAGGAAAAAAGTAGAAAAAAAGAAATGAAGAGGTGGGAATACTTCCCAGCTCCCTCACACCCTCACCTAACCTTTACAAGCCACGACTCTTGCAAATTGCATGGCTAAAATCCCACACAAGAGAGTAGGCATGCAACCTCACACAGTTGCAATAATAAATTTTCCCCTTGCCATCCTCTCCAATTCCTGAAACATTAGCACATAGTTAAGGGACTAATTCCTCTATTCAAATTTGATTTCCTAGTTTATTTTTAGTTGTAAATTTAAATATTTTTTTAACTAATATTTTTTATATAATAATATATTTTTATAAATTTAGTATAAAAATGGTATACATAATTATATAAAAAATATATAATGCATAAATCATTTCTTGCATAAAATTTTTTAAAATTTCAATTCCTATCATGTTGTTATTGTCAATATGTTTAATGTTTTTTTTGTGTCTAGCATAATAGCCTCTAGGATATGTAAGATCATGTATGACTTTTTTGATATATTCATACATATAGGCTTGCCACCACCAACCAAAATGTTCAACATAATGATTTCGAGAAGGATTTTCTAAATCTTTTATTAGATTTCAAAAGTGAGGATTTCACTCTTGTTGATGTTTGAACTTGATTTTTTGCATTGATAATATTTGTCCCATTCATCCATTTTATAAATCACACTATTGATAGTAATTTTTTTGTTAAATTAAACATTTTAGATTTTCATCATTCTAATTAACAACATCAAGTTTCCACAGTCCAAGATTATCAAATGTTAAAGTTTTTAGACTTAAACTGTGTGAGCTTTTGAAATCAACGTTCTAGATCAAACTGAGAATGATTTGTATGCAACATGATCCATCATTATTCTTCTTTCTTGTTGCATACAAATCATCACGATGATGGATCATGAAGTTTGATCCAAAACATTGATTTTAAAAACTGAGAGAATATTTTTTGAAGTGCTAAATACAGGGTATTGCACTGCACTTTTATCACTACGAAACACAAAGGAAAAGCAATCGAATTTTAGTCCTTAAAAAGCCATTCCAATAAGAAAGTGCCAAGGGAGCACATTTCCAAAGTAAGAGTAATTTTCGAAGGAATGAAACCCTTAATATTCCTTCGAACCTAACCAATTTTCTTGACTCCAATGCAGCAAAAACTCTATAATTCTTACTGACTGCAGCGTAAGTGTTTTCCTTCTCTGCAAGATAACAAAAAAGGGGCAAAGGAAAAAAAAACCCTACAGTGCGCGGAAGGGTTTCTGTAAACCAAAAAAATCTGTTAAATTTAGGGTTAAAAGCTTTGTCTTTCAAGCCGCAGCCATGGTTTGCATTCGCCAAGCCACCATAGACGACCTGCTTGCAATGCAAACGTGTAATCTGATGTGTCTACCCGAGAATTACCAGATGAAGTATTATTTCTACCACATTCTTTCGTGGCCTCAGCTTCTCTATGTAGCCGAAGATTACAACAAGAAAATAGTGGGCTATGTGCTGGCGAAGATGGAAGAGGAGTCTACTGAATGTCACGGGCATATAACTTCTCTGGCCGTTCTTCGCACTCACCGAAAGCTGGGGCTTGCGACGAAGCTCATGAATGCTGCCCAGAGGGCTATGCACGAGGTGTTTGGGGCAGAGTATGTTTCTCTTCATGTTCGCAAGAGCAACCGTGCGGCATTTCACCTGTATACGCAGACTTTGGGGTATAAAATTAATGATGTGGAGGCCAAATACTATGCGGATGGTGAGGATGCATATGACATGCGCAAGCAGTTGAAGACCAAGGAAGATGCCAGGCATCAGCACTGTGGAGGGTGTTGTGGTGGCAGCGAAGTGGAGGCGAAGGCAATGACTAGTGCGGCGGTGAGTGGGGATAGAAAGGGAAAAGAAGGAAGCTAGTTATACTAAGTTGGTTGTTTAGTCATTTTAGCTCACCAGGTACTGTTGGCCCTGTTTGATTGCTGAATTTTCGCTTTTGCGGACACTTGGGCAGCAATTGCTAATAACAAATTCTTATTGTTTAATTGCCGTTTGTGAATTGCCCTTGTAGACTTAAATTTCGTTCTTGTGCCTTTGAAATGTAATGGTGTAGGAGCAATCTAATTGGATTGGTATGATGCTTATAATCTGCAATTTAGAACGTAAGCTTGCATTTGAGAAATTGATTATAAAAAGATAGGTTGTATTAAAGAGATTGTGTTGTATTTGCTTGAACAGACATTGATGGTGTAGTCTGGTATTTAGTAGAGGGGATTTTGTAGATGAATTTCATCTCTCGAAATATTTTTGGATTATTTTTCTGCACGCTTTATATTATTGTGGATTGTCTGGCAGTGTTGAAGTGTACATCATTCACAGAATTGTATTCATATTTTTAAATGTTGTTGTACACTGATGAAATTATTGCTGGTATTGAATTGTGTCAATGTCAGATCTGAAATGCTTGTTTGGCATATGAAGTTTATTTGTTTAAAAGGGAACTAGAATTTAATTAAGTATTGAGTAGAATTACAACAGTTCCTTTTGATTGTTGAAGATACCCAAGTTAATAATTTATGCAAGTGAAGCTTCTGAAACTTACTTTACATGAGCCATCTTTGTAGCAATAAGAAGCTAGTTAGGTTGTCCTACACCACGTTGTAATATTAAACCTCCTTTATGGACACTGTCTGATTCAAACTTCCTTTATGGACACTGTCTGATTGTGAAGGGATGCGTCACTGTAATTAATAGAGGAGTTAGATGTTTGAATCCAGAGGTGTAGAGAGTGTGTATGCATTACGTAACAATTTATAAAGTAAATAGAAAAAAACTCCTATTGTGGGCTTCTGCAAGGGGGTCTCAGACACTGAATTGGTGTCTTTCTTTGCAATGAACTAAAAAACTGCCTTTATCGTTACTTGCTACATCTGCTGGAAAGATCTTCCTTTATGGTCACTTGCAACACATGAAACTGGAAAGATGTAGACTTCATCTTTCATGTCAATGGGTGCAAGAGATAAGTTCAACTGATAATCGGCAATGATTTGTCGATCTGTTGATCATAATCTATAATCCTTACCAAATTCTACTTCAGATCACCCATTGTATTGTCCATTTTGTCCATCCCTTGATCAAGTGTTGTTTTCTCTCTTTGTGTTCACCTAGGGTTACAAGCAATTGCCAGACAATGGTTACTTTCTTGAACATACCTTTAGAATGAGGAGAACAACTAGCATTGAAAACAATGATCTTAGCTAAAATAATTCTCTAATTCTATCCTTGGCTTCTTCTTGGATATTTATATGCATCTATTATTGCTGGTTCACAGGGTTTACAATGTCTCCACTAGGAGATCTCATCACATGGACATTTATTTGTTCACCTCTAGCCAATATTTATTAATTAGGGTTGGAGAATACTCTAAAGTGCAGGGATAGTCAAAAGAACCTCCGATCACATGTTGAGGGTTCCTTTGGTTCCCGGACCAAAAGAACCTTTGACCACTTGTACTTTGCTTTCAATACATTCCTTTGTTGGTGGTTCCATGGGAACCGGGAACCAATGGTTCTTGGTTCTTATGGAACCTCTGGCCACCGTTGCCTTCCACATTCGAAACCCTTGTCAGGGGTTCCGTGGGTTCCTATGGAACCTTCGATCGCTTCATCTTATATTTTGCCAAGGGTGGGATGAAATCTGTTGGAGGTTCTGTAGGAACCAAGAACCATTAGTTCCCAGTGCCAATGAAAGCTTTGACAAAGGGAAACAAGACATCATAAATGGTTCCTGGTGCCTATGCAAGCTCCGACCACTTCTACTTAGCCAATTTGGAATTTTGATTTTGGGGAATTGATCGAAGTATTAAAAAAGGGAGAGATTAATGATGCAACATCAAAGGCACAAACCCAAGCAAGAAAACCCATTTAAAATCTCTCAGGTCGGCTATAACTGATGGGCAAACAAAAAGGCAAAGAGCAGATGATTATAGTAGAACAAGGTAAAACGAGACACAAGAAAATGGGGTGCCAACAGGTGGTAGGCTTTTGTATGAGTTCTCTGCTAGGTTGTATATTGCTACTCTGTCATGTATGTTGTTCTATGTCTTGGAGTATACAAATGTGTTGCTCAGGACTCTTTTATCTTTTTTTTTTTCCTGATAAAATTGGGGTCTCTTCATAATGGAAAGATGTACGATTTAGCACCTTTCCAAGTTCTGTGGGTTTATTATTTGTTATCGAAATGCACATACAAAATTGAATTACTAAATAAGATAATATCACTTATTCCATTTCGATTTGTACTCTCTAATATATATTCTACTGCATCCCCCCATTTATACCTTCTAACATATTACTTAAAATTATAATTTGCAATCAGTGTAACCATTGCACCTGAGCACCTCCTTCAGGTGCAAGTGCTAGTTTTATAACGCTTCATTATTTTTATTGTTGCTGTCTCATTTCTTTAATTTTGCATAGTTTCTAGGAAACTTGGCTTCAGGGATAGGTACCGTATTCCCATACTCAGAGTGGCTGGTGATCATATTTAAATGTAATATAGCTGTACTCATATTATTTACAAGAGATCCTTGCTTGTGTTCCCATACACATAGTATACGTCTCTAGTTGACTTACAATTTAGGGAATTGTTTTTCTGTTGACTTCCCTATGTTGGTATTTTGACTTGGCCGTTTGTGGACATCAATAAGTTTCTTCCTTAATGCTCCAGATGGAGCATAGTTTGCAGATCCTCTCCACTCAAGGGATGCAATGATTGGTCTCCACATGGAACTGGTGTAAGTGAGCTCTGAGTTGGTTTAGGGAGAACTCGGGCCCATGTGTACATTAATGATTTGTAAAAAAAGTAGGAGTTGAGTTTTATGATTTATTTCTGTTTGGGTTGAGCTTAGACACATTGACACCACAAATGGTATAACTAGAATATTTCACTAACATTTGATTGTATTAGTGGAACAATTCGTGTGCATCTGCAGCATCTGATCCTACAAGGTTACTGCTTTACATAACCATTTGTTGTATTCATTTTGTATCCAAATCATTGATGTGGAAAACAATGAGCGCTCTGTAAGACCACAATTCATGAAACACATATAAAGCAATGTGCAGCAAGATTTTCTGGCTGAACAATTTATGCCATATAAAAGTCTTGTTTTTTAGGCAGGTTTGGCTGTTGAAGGTTGTGGTGCTGTTAATGCAAAGTAGTTGGAAAGTTTCCTGATTTCTTGTTTTGTCATTTGGTCTGAAGGTAATCTATTAGACTTCTGTACACTATTACTTGGAGGAGCGACATTGAACAGGCACACCATGGTTACACCATTGTTGCTACCTTCCTGCAAATCTGTTTCTTAATTGGGTTCTTACCCTTCGTTTCCAGTGTTCTTGAACAACACTTGTTGCCTGCACTTCTGTGAATCTATTTAGTCCTCGATAATCAAGCCTTGCTCTTTTCTCTACTTCAGTAGTATTGTATACTTGGAGTAGTGCAGGTTAAGGATAACATGAAAAACTTGATTGCAATGTGGCAAGCTTGGAAAAAGAGACTGTTTGGATGAAGTGTTCATAGAATCATGAGGTATGGTCCTAAAATTGATTCACAATTTGCTCAGCTCCATGTTTGAGATACAAGAACAAACCATAAGCATCCTCTCTTTGGACTGACAATGGGCATAAAATTCATTATCTTATTTTGGAAACGTTTTTGTCCCTGTTGTTTGAGTGACAAGCATGCCAACAAATTATTTGGAACTCGAAGGTATGAGAGATAATTTTGTTTGGATTAGAATCAAGTTCTTGCATTCGAAGGAGCCAACAATCAAATGGAACATTTTGTCAGAAATTTGATGGAAAATGGAATGCATTTGATTTTTTAATGCAAATAGACATTTAAGTAGCAGTGACAAACAAAAGTAATGTTTTCAATTCCGGTGGTGTCCTTCCTTATGTTGAAAACTTGAAAATGGTTTAAGTTTTTCTACAAACTTCTTTACATTGACATGTCAAACCTTTTTCTAAATTGGAACATTACAAGATTCATTCCTGATAGGCCTTTAACACTCAAAAGTATTAAGATCAAAATCTCATGTCAAACATATTGCCTTCTTCGGCAAAAAATCATCATGTAGTTATGGACTTCAAGGCATTTGATTATATTTTATTTTATAAGTTGACATACTTGGGAAGAAGAACCACTTGGGGTTAACTGTTCCAACTCCAAATATTCAGGCTGGGGGCATTGGGTTGTGCCTCGAATTGCCCTTGATGCCGGCTGGGGTAGGGGGCATTTGGCTTTGACTGGAATTCCCTTCGATGTTTTCGGGTTCAGCTAAGAGGCAACTAGTTCGTTCCTTAACTTCTTCATTTGTAAGAATATGATGGAAACAAAAGTTTGGAGGAATGGGAATCAAGGTAAGGGGTGGGGCTTCAAACGGAAGGGCAGGACGGTGAGCGAAGCCTTTCCAAAGGGAGGCCCTTCCCCCTTTGGGTTTTTGGCCCGGGGTGGGGGCAAGAATTAGGGGGTGGGGGAACTGTCAACTACCCTAATGATATGACTCACTTGTTGCCCCTTTTCTGAACCACTTGGGGTTAACTGTTCCAACTCCAAATATTCAGGTGCTAGGTGAGGGTTCACACTTCTCCTTTTGTCATTTCAGGCCTCTTCTAGTAAGCTTATGTGGGTCTATGACTATGTTGCCCAGTTTCGGCTCAGTCATATCAGATATTGAGTTTATTTTCATAAAGTTGCCTTCGTTTGATGTGATTGAACATTTGTCAAGGTCTTCTCATTCTATTGGCCACTTGTTTCTTAGTTTATTTTGTTTTCACTCTCTTAAAAGCCTACACTTGAAGTTTAATGTTTTCATTACAGATAATCTATGTTACTGATTCATGCCTAGCATTGGAGAAATCTGGGTCTGGTTTGTACCCAGTTTGGATTTTGATTTGGTACGTGAGGGGATTCTGCCAGGAGAGACACAGAGGGCTGTGGGTTCATTCACCATGTATATGGGCTCGCTTGCGCAAATGCCACACAATGGATTTTAAAGCCTTTAAAATCTCACTTTATCATTTTAGAGAACTATACTCTTGAAACTGAGTTTTTTTTTGTGGATTCAGTTATAATTTATATTTAATATTGATTATTAATATTTAACATGTTAAAAAATAAAAGTAAAATACATTAAATATTGATTATTTATATTTATATTGGTATGGGAATGGGCTTGGGTTCACGATTTGGGAATGCTGGTATGACAATTTTTTTTTGTGAGTTCGGGTACAGCATATATATATTAATATACAATTTTTTTTTACAGAATTTAAAATATATAATTTGACACTTGATAGTAAAAATAAGTTAAATCATAGAATTAAAAATACATTTCATAATTCATTGATCATTTGTATCTCTATATGTCAGATCATAATTCATGAATCATAGCATGCAATCTTGTATATATCATATATCTACATTTCATTCTTTGAAATTTTGAATTGAAAGGATAATTGATAATTCTGAAATTCAATGCTATAACTTGATATTATCATATAATATATCAATTTGTCAAACTCAAAAGAGTCAAATCATTAGAAAATTTGAAAGTAGTAAAACTGAAAGTCTAAATACAATCAAAAAATTGTATCTTCCTAATCCTCTCCATCAAAAGCATCTAGATCAAAGTCATCAGTTGGTTCAACTTCAAAATCATTTGAACCACAAGCAACAGTAATGCCACTCCCACTAGCTGCATGAACATCATGTGTAGAAGCCTCATCATCATCTATACTAACTTTGGTAAGCTCCTAAATGGATGCATCCAAGTTGACACACTCGGGTCATATCCCAATTCTTTGTCACCTCTTTCTTGTAGTCAACATCCTCATGTGATAGGAGGCGCAAATTGGAATGGACGTTGACCAAGTCTTTTGCTTTTTTTTGCAGCCAACCAGTTGTACTTAACTCAGTGAAGAAAGGAGTATGTACTCCAATTTTGCTTAATTGAAGAACTCGTAAGTTTGTAACCTGTTGAAATTGGAGAGAAAGTCAATAAGACTTAAAAATGTGAAAGAATGGTAAGAAATAACAATGTTAAAAATAAAAAAATTACAAATGCTTATACTCCCCAATAATTCTTGGGAAAGAGGGAAGAATCAGTATTGGATTATAACTTTTTATTTTTAAATAGCATGGGGTTCCTCCAAAAATGATATGTAGTTTCCTTGATGGTAACATGAGTTGTTATGTGGCTCTACACAGACTGCAAATCTGCAACAGAGGACACTACTTTTGTTTGGGAATTGTTTGAGGAAGGGTACTTAAATGCTCAGGCAAGGAAAGAGGATCACATAAAGGATGCCGTGTATTTGCAAACAAGGAAAGTATTGTCCATCCATCTAAAGCAGCAAGAGGAAAGTGTTCAGAAAAACCAAGCAATAGATGATTGATATCGTGGACCACTACTTCAAGTGTCTCTAGATGAGATAGATAAGGAGCAAACACAAGTAGAGGGCTTCCAATACAAGTGCAAGACTTAGATGACCCAAGATTGGTGACGAAGATTGTGTGGGTGGTACTTAGTGTAATGGTATTGCGATATTTTGAAAGTAAAACAACAGGAATATAATGATATAGCAGAACTATTCATTAAAATAATAGTGATAGAGTACAGAACACTCATCCAATTTGTTAACAAAGGCAAAATGCTAAACTAATCTAGTACTGAAATGAGAGAGCAGAGTCACTTTGGGGGGTGACCTCCAAATGTATGCTTTATTTCTATTTATATTCTAAATGGAGAGAGGACAACTTTAGCCCCTAGTAAGGCCAGAAATAGAAGCGAAGAAGAGTGAAAGTATACATGCATCATAATTTGGCCAGTCCATACCCGCTAATTATTAATGAAATGTTGAGGGGTTAGGGGTGTAATTTATAACACTTGGACTGAAGTATTACACGAACATGGTTGTGCCTTCTTAGAGCTTGAGAATATCTTGTATAGGATCTATCCAGCCTCCTTCTGCAAGGCCCTTTGTAAATTGCACCCCAAGTGTGAGCACTTGAGATTTTGGACAAGCGTTAGCAGTTTGGGCCAATTGCCTAGACGGGCAACAATTTTTTCAAACCAAGAGATGGGAGGGGATGAAAAGTATGCGGTCCTCTATTGCAGCGGGGTCCTCTGTTGCAACTTTTCAACTGCCCTCTCATTCACGTCAACACTGAATGACCCTCCTCTCAAGCTCAACAGCTGCCAGCAAGGATTAGAAGAGTAGACTGCCACAGGGAATGCCAATAGTTGCAGCCTCCACCAGTTAAACAGTCTGCCAGTCCACACAACTGTTCACTGTCCTAAAATGATTCTATGCGAGCTTACATACATGGTCAGGCAAAGTCAAGATTGTCCACCAATAAGAAACAAAATAGTCTAGTTGTTAATCTTCCACCCCAACATCTACAACATGTAGAATCAGCTAGGATTGAACTGCAGCAAACAATGAGATATTTGCAAACCAGACTCAATGGTGCTGTTCCAGACCACCATCAAGGTGCCATCAGACCCAAATTCTGACCATATATTTGCTGACCACATTACCAGCATTCAAGACACTACTGAAAGTCTGAAAGCATTATAGATTACTTGACTGCAGTCATTTGGTGTTTATCATCTGCTGAGGTCATTTTGGTTAAGCGATCTATATTGCATTCAGCAATGTCTTTGCAACATGTGTCCCACTGTGGAACCGACCCGATATGAACATCCAAACCATTTTTTCACATCAGGTTCAAATCCCTATTATTGGGGTCGAAATTGTTTTCATTTATTTGCTATTCATTCACACACTTTCCTTATGATTAGTGACACTTCCATCTGATTTGAATGTATTTTTGGTGCTTTTACTCTCTTCAATATAAAATGGTTTACTATGGCAAACAAATAGTCATGTGCTTGTTTGGATGTTTGCTATGGGGATTCAGTATGTTGGTTCAGCATTTTTTTTGGGTTGGGTTTGTTTTGGTTTGGTAGTACAAAAATGAAAAAACATATAAAAATCGCAGATATTCATATATACATATTTGCAGCCTAAAAATAGAAATTAAGTTTAGAATACCACATAACATCATATAATACATAAAAAACAAGAATATGTATAAAGACAAAATACATAGACATTTATTTATTTATTTAAATTAAAAAAAGAAAAAGCAAAAAAATTAGAATAAGGACCCCATCCCCCCAATAAAAAGGAAGGCAAAGCTAAAAATGAAAGTATAATCAAACGAAAGACATAAAGTGTGAAAATGAAATATCCTCATACTTGGTTAATAACTTAGTAGTTATATATTAATAATAATGTTTTGAATGTTTATTTCACATTATATAATGCATGGGAAAAAATTAAATACACCAAAGGAGATACACGGGAAGACTAGAAAAAGTAGGTGGGGATTTGAAAGTATGTGGATGTGTAGGAAGTAAAATATTGTGACTGTGGCAAGGAAATAATAAACAACAGAAATAAATGGTATGAAATCTGAAACCCCTTTGCACAAGAGAAAAGGAGGGCATAAGAGTGACACAAGAAAAAAGTCTTTCAAAAGACATTCAATTTTTTGATGAAAGGATATGGTTTGGTCAAGACCAATTCTGTTGTCTCATAAATTAGTTCAAACCAATTTTTGTGTGGGTTCGCCATGGGTATTGTTGGGTAAAATAAAAATTAAAAAACACATCTTTTGAGCAAATTTGCCTTAGGGGTACAGGCAAATTCCTTTGCATCATCATGGGTTTGCCTAAGTTCATCCAAGATGAACGCATGGTCCTGTTTGTGTGGCATGGCAGAATGCCCGTCTGAATCAGTCTAGAATCTGGAATGGACTTGAATCTGGGAATGCAGGGACAAATTGGTAACTTAGCACCTACACAATTTAGAATTGGCAATGTCATGAGTTTGAACTTGGATCAGGGCAATGCAGGGGATAAACCAGTTAACGCAACTTAAAATTTGTAATGTCATGTGCAGTCCAACCTTCCTATTGCTAGGTTTGTTTCTGAGTACACATTCACGAAAAAACTGTGATGGATCCTCTTGTATTTTTGTTCAATGTATATATTGTTGTAATTTCCAACTGTTTTCCCACTCTAAAGTGCCCCTTTACTTTTGAAATGAATGCTTCTCTCTTGAGATGAATTTTTCCTTGTTTAGGTATATAACCTACCCAATAGGCTAGCCCTTCCTTAGGTAGAAATGAGTGTTTTCTTTAAAACCCTTGTTTTTGGCACCTTGCAATTATTTATTTACATCCTCAAAATCTATATCTTTGGCATACTTATCTCCATATACCTAATGAGTAAATTGTTCTAGCTCTACCTTGTGTCCATTGTTGAAATATTTGTTTGCATTGGTGGCCTAGTTAACATATTGACCAGTTTGTTTGTTATGTCATTCTTGTGTTTGATCATCCAGGGATTTTATCCAATTGAAATTCCTCACTCCAATCTATTGCATTTGTAAGTGCTCTAGAGGTTAATGATCAATACAAATGATAGTTTCTTCCCCATCTAATAGTGTTTTCGTTTCTTGACTGTGTCAAACAGGATATATATTTTCTTGTCATATATTGGGTACATTCAATAATTCAGAATGTTAACATTCTAGTCTTCCCACTTGCCGTAAAATTTCTTATATTAAATTCCACATGCATTTATTTCAATCTTAAATAGTTACTTTATGTTAGTTAAAGGCAAGCCAATGGCACTAACATTTTGTTTGATGTTTAGACATGTGTGGTTCTAGAAGTGCATAGGCACAAGTATTAAAAATATTTTAGTGGCAGGTGAGATTAACTTAATTCATTGTACGCTATTACATGTACTACATGTAAATATGTTCACTCATCTAATATACAGACTTTTAATAAGGTATTTAACGAACCAATCTTATCTTTATATGCTATTAGGATATTTTAAATAATTCATTATTTCCCTCAATTATCCCTACTTTTTTCATCCAGTCTTCCTCTTGGAGTCTATATATGAAGGCACAAGTAGTAAATGGGTATGTTAAAAGTGTGGAGTTGTAATCTTGTTATTGGCACTAGCGCTGTGACTAAAATTAAGGATTCCTTGTAACCATTTTGATTTGTGTGACCTCTTTCCTGTTGATGAATGTTTGGCATTTATGGTATGGTGATTCTAGTATCACAATTTCACACTTCAAAGTATCAAAAGCAACTTGACATGCTGAAATTACATCGAGTAGAACTACAATTGTAGAGAAAGAGGTCTTGAAGATGCTAGAATAGTGGACAATTGAAATTGTTGTAGGATACAAAACTGAAATGAGATTACATCATTATTATTGATAGTAGAAATTAAATGCAATATGCTATTGATCTCTCTGAGATTCTCATATGCTGTTTTTACATTACATTGCATTTGCTTATATAGCCTTGCTTTCTCATACAAAACTGCCCAAACCATGTTATAGGAAAGTAACTCCCAAAACCAATTAACATTATCAGTTACTAATATTAAAAAACCAATGTCTATTTAATATTTATTTATTTATCTGATCTATTACATCTATACTATATATATTATAGATCTAATATTAATTCCAACATTCTCCCCCGTATTACATAACTGAACAAAGGATAAAGCACTGCATGGACTGAACATAGCATCCCATCGAGAAATTTGATGAAGTGCTTCCACCAATTTTTCTCGCTCAGCCAAGACACACCAAATAGATCACATCAATGGATGTCTCAATTGTCAAACTCAGCAAATCCTCTATAGCACATGAGAGAACTACTCCCATCTTCTGTGCACAATGAGAGAACAACTCTCTTTTGAGCATGTCAAAATGCCTACTCCAATGCTTGCACATGAGAGAACAACTCGTCCAAGAGTCCATTTTCCTCTAAAAGTGTCAATATTCCTCCTTCAATTTTGTGAGAACCAAGTACACTTTCCTTTGAAAGTGTTAGTATCCCTCCTCTAGTGCTATGAGAATCAAATCTCTCCTTTGGTGTACAACAAGAACAAAACCAATGTAGATACACTAACCCCATCTATTTCGAAGGTTGCAATATCCACAAAATAAGTTAATTTAGATACACTAACTCCACCCTATTTTAGAGGTTTTTCATCATCCACAAATATTGCCAAGCCCCCTCTTGCTCCAAGAAGGGACATAAATGTGGCGGTGCTTCTCAAATAGTCAACCATCTCCGAATGAGAAGCTAGCTAAAGATGGAGAAATTTCTCCAACCTCTAGTGCCCCCAGCCTCCTCTTTGTTATCTTTACACACTATCCATCAAATGTAGCCTAGGTGTCTCCAAAAGCTTTGTTAGGTATAACATGGATGGTCCGAAGAATACAAGCATTATATGTGGCCATGCTCTAATGAGAGTTGGTTTCAACCCATAATGCACCCTTTTACAATGTGATGTGAACACAAAGAAATCCTTATAATTCCTTCCCAAAAAAGTTCATTTCTTCATGGACAAAAATGACTTAAAAAAATAGCAATACAGGTTTAGAACTTGCAACCACTCATAACCAACTATATTGACTTTTCCAATGGATTCACAATGCTAGAAAACATATTGCTAGTCATATGAGTAGTTGGTTACAAAATAAATATAAGAAGACAAATTTTTTTTGTGAGCCAGAATCATTTTTGACCTCATGACCTCTTTGTAATCTACACTCTTTCACCAACTCACCTATGCACCACACTTGGAGATTCAGCACCAATGTTATTATTAAACCACTGCCAGAATAAGGAAACAAATAGATAATACAAACTTTACACGCAGCAAATAAGAATCAACCTACAAACACATGCTAATGGGAAATGATAAATTATGAATATTGTTTCTCTTCACATGCCCTCCTTCACACTTCATCAATGCTGAATGCCTCTATTCTGCCCAGCAATATTCAGGGTTGTCACGCTTTCAAGACCTGTTCCCTCACTTGCAAATTCAAAACAGAAATATATTAATAAGTAGGAGGTATTTTCCACAGCGTGTCAAATTGTGATATTGCTATCAGGATTTAACTGTGTAGTTTTATGAGTCAAACTCATTGACCCATGTTTCATGAGTAGTTTTACAGAAAAACCCATTGCCACAAATAGAGCTTCTGTTTATGCAGAGGATGAAATGTCATTAAAGCTAGCGTAAATTCTTTAGAGCTGTCATCTTCATGCCCTTTAATTTTCTTTGTGTGTAACAATGTGGATTATTCCATCAATAATTTAACTTCCATTGCCAATCAAGTTTTGAGTGAATAAGAAGCCATTGCAAGTAACGGTATGCTTACAAAAGAAAATAGCTTACTCTATATGCAAGTGTGCAGAGAAAGAGCATGTGTCATTTACAAGACTAAGAGCCCATTGCAAGCAAGTAGTCTGCCTCTGAAAGAAAATAACAACTATATCTAAGAATCTAGTACAAAATATGCATAATGTGATGATGACTAGACGTAGGTGGAATAATGCAAAATATTGTCAAGGGTTTGGCAGCAAAGGTGAGAAGAAGTGGTGCTTAGTAGGAGATAATCTTCTTCATATCTATCGATTTGTAACATGCTAAGGGGGAGAGATCAATGATGTGTAAAACGGGGGATTGAGAGGAATATACAGGTTTTATATATGTTTAAGTTTACTCACCAGGACGGTTGCTACCAAGCACAAAAAGATAGATGTCATGAAACTCATGAGGACAGACTAGGAAGGGGAAGATGATAAATGATGAAATCAATGAGAGCCCTATACAAACTATACAAACTAGTGAGTCGTTCAAGAATGGTAACTTCGAAAAAAATTGCAAATTTAAGAATCCCTCTTCCATATGAATGTTCTCATTCTAAGTGAGTTGAAGATATAAATTTTTGAAAGCTAGAACAAAGATAAACTTTCAGAATAACTTTACTCCAAAGAATGGCAACAATATTTTTAAAAGAGCTCATAGATTGAATAAAACCATATAGAACAAAGCATCTAAAAGATGACTAAAATATACCTGTAAAATGATTAGTCACTTCAAAAAATGCCAGAGCTTCATTACCTATAAGAAATTAAACACAATGTAAATGAAATAAATTCATTCCAAGTATCTCCAAGAAGCTTCACACATTTTTCAATGATAATAAATGCATGCATGGATGATATTAATGATATTTAATATGCCACCTACTCCATATACTATCAACTTTTTACTTATCATGCCACCTCACTCAATATTGTCATTTTGTGATGTGTATCCCACGCCAAAAGTTCTACTATGCCAAGATTATTTTCCACATCAACCATTGTCAATACTACCTCACTTACAATATCTGCCAAGTTACATGTCTATCACTCACATTTTATTTTTTTTAAACATTGTGAAAGGCTCCAAAAAGTAAATGATATATTAAAGGGTAACCTCATAGTTTTCACACTCCAATTACAATCGTAAAATTCCATTGCCATCCACTACTCATCTCAATCTCATATAGAGAGGGACAGGTGAAGGAGGTGTTACTCATTTTACTTACTACTTCACAACCCACAAAGACTCCTCTAAATTGCAGATCTGCATTCTCAAGAAGTCGCTTTCACAAGGGAAGAATGTATACTCTTTCATCGCTCACAAGCAATTTGCATTTGCTACACACACAGCTTTACATAATAAGCTTCTTTGCAAAATTTTGGTGAATTATCGTATTGTGTTTGACCATTTGAAAGAACATGACATCATCTCATGGAATATGATTATTGCAGCGTACAGAAGACATGCATATCCTCAGGAGGCAGTCACTCTGTTTCACTAAATGCAACAAACAGGTTTTCAACCATATCCTTTCACATTTGCCAAGGTACTCCTGGTCTGTGCTAAAATCGAAGCTTTGGAGATCCATCATAGCATAAAGGATACAGAAATTTCATCAAATGTTGTACAGCTGCAATTGCCCTTGTAGACATGTATGCAAAATGTGGAAGCATAGACAAGGCACATGAACTGTTTGACAAAATGCCTCAAAGATATGCTATGTCATGGACTTCAATTATTGCAGGATATGCACAAAATTAACTTGATGAAAAAAATTTAGAATCTTTCAACCAAATTCCACCAACCTTTGTTGGCATCCTCCCTGGCTTTACTAAAACTAGAGCTTTGTAACAGCATACGGAAATCCATCAAAGCATAATGGAAGGAGAATTTTTGTCAGATATTATAGTTGGAAATGCTCTGGCTCTTCCCATAAATTCTATCCCATAGTTGGCACTTCTTTCAAATTCTCAAGAAGTCATCACAGATTTCTGCAATGGTTCAAAGATATACTCAGGAAGATGCCAACCAATGCTTTCAGGCTCCAACAGCCTGGTGGAATCAGAGATATCATAACTGCAAATCCTGCAAACATAGAACACATTCTAGAAACCAAGTTTGAAAATTACTCAAAGGGATTTTCCAATATTTGTTAGGGCGAGGGATTTTCAATGCAGATGGGGAGCTGTGGAAGATGCAGAGAAAGACCACGTTGAAAATGAAAGACCATACACGACGTCAGTGTGGACAGATTGGTTGGCGGCCACTAAACTTTTATTTCCTTAATGAATGGATGAGATTACTCTTATCGTCTTGCATCTCTTATCCTGCACGCCATGCCATTGATTGTAAAACTCAGCTCAGTTAGTTTCATAGAGGGAACGCCTTAGGCGTAATAACCTTTCTTGTGGTGAACAAATTATTTGAAATTGTTTCATCTTCTTTGATGCAATTTTGTTCTCTAACTAGGATAATCTAGTTGTTGATAGGTTGTAAGATTCTTCAGTAGTTTAAGAATTTGTTACAAAAGAAATAAATGTGTAGTCCTTGGTACTTGGTATAAACATGCAAAATTTGTTAGGGGGGTAGAATAGGGTCTATGTTCTAAACATGGAAAGGTGAAATAATGTATCATGTATCCAACCCAAGCATATACTGAATATGAAAGGCAATTTTATTGGCATAGCCTGAATTGGAAATATCCACAGATTCATAAATACTGTTCAATACTGTTAAATCTCCCATTTCGGTACTGACTGGGAGGATGCACACCAAGGTTGTGGAGTCTGGCTTTAGAATTGCCAACTGTATTTGTCTAAAAGTTTCCAATGATTTTTCAACAAACACCTTATGTGCACATCCTGAAATTGTTTGCCATCCATGAGACATCATTTTTTCTCATCTTGAAAATATCTTGCTGCTTTCATCTTTCAAGACAGTTTCTCAACTTTGCAATGATTTCCCGTGTCAATTGGTGTGAACTATCTCCCACACATAATACATGTATCATCATATGGTCTTCAATCCAACTACATCTGGGTATCATTTTAATTTTGCTTTCATCAATTTCCTTGCAACAATCTGAAAGATAAATTTGGTCACAGTGTGACAGTCAAGCATCTGCACCACCACCAAATGTTTAATTTACATTAAATAATAAAGTTTTGGGTTTCCTTAAGACAGCTAGCATGTACATGGAGTCACTTATGGCATTGAAGTGCGTACAACCCTCATCGACAAAACTTGCACACGTGCATGCTAACAAAGCACAAGCAGAGCTTATGCGGATAGGGTGTGTTCATGGGTGCTTCATTAGTTCAAATCATTTGAGAACATCCTTGTGAAATCCATTTTTTGCCTATCTTACAATTATTGCTATTATGAGACCACATTTCCTTTGAGGAAGGTTTTTTTTAGTACACGTCTTGGGTATGCATCTGCATTTTGCATGTATATGTACTATAACATTTTTAACTACATCTTGACTAAATTCTCCTTTACAATTAGGTTTTGATGGATGTCCATAGCATGTTTTAAATTTCCTAATCTGGCACAGGGTGGGAGGATATTGGTAAAGGTTATTGATTCTGTCTTTGCACTTGTCAATTACATAGTTTCCGAGACCTCTTCATCAAAACCATTTTGTGCATATCTTGCAATAATTGTAGTCTTTAGGACTTTTTATCTTTGAATTTTGCTTTCCTCATCCGGCAAGACAGTTCCCCTTGTTTGTGGGTCTGATCTGTTTCCTCACAAAATGCCCTCCATCTATTATCCATGTATCTTTTTAATTCTTTTATCTGTCATTAAGTTCCATGCAACACACTCGAAGATAAACTTGTTAACAATGTGGCCGGCAACATTTCCCATGATAAATTTTAGATTTTCATCAACATGGCTAGGAAACTGAGAAGGTCAAACATGCACATACGATGATCAGTTGTATGCGATGTGCATGTTGCAACACGAATCATTCAAGCCATTGAAGTATTTACATTGTACAATGCTTATGCAGTAAACCTGCATGGCTGTATGCTAATAGAAGACATGAAAATTTTACATTGTAATGTTATGTTCTGCAGTGCTTCGTTAGTGCAAAGAACTTGATAATATCCTTGTAATAATTGCAATCAACAAGACGACCTCTTTTTGAGGTGTGCTGTCAAATATTTATCATGCCCTGTGTATGCTTCCACATTTTGCATTTGCAATTGTCTCTGGCAAAAATCCTCTTTTGATTATCCCATACCTTGTTCTAAGGAAAACATTTTGGTATTGGTTGAGAGGATGCTGGCAAAGTCATGTTGTCTCACTTTGCTATTGAAATTTTTTGGGACCACTAAGTAGTAATTAGGATGCAATGTAACATAATAACTTAAGACAAACAGCCAAACAATTCTGTTATTATAGATCAATTTTTTTGCTGTTTTGGCTGAGCTCACTTTTTCAAACTGGTCAATTAAAGAATCAATTCTCATGGTGTCAATTTAATTGATTCAGATTTTGTAAGTCGGTCACTTCATGATGTAGTCCCACTGTCTCCATCATCTCAACATGCAACATACACACTCTCTTTTACCGCTCTTTTTAAGGCATTATTTATCACCTACTTTCATACATTACATGATGTGTACTAGTTCTCAATTGAGCTATCAACATTTTCATCTTCTATTTGATTTCTTTCCCCATTTAGGCCTTCTGATCATGCTCATAAGTGGATTTGAATTTATAGATGTAGTTACTCTTTCTTTCACCAAGCTGCTCTTCCCATATGATCAGCTTGACTTTAATATGTATCTTTTTATTTTTTGATTTGTGTTTGGGAAATCATGTGGGCTAATGTTCCACATACTCAACCACTTGTTTGTTTGGTTAAACCAAGTGCTTCTTGTCGTATAACTCTTTGCAAACTATAATTATGTTCTAACAATGAATACTGTTTTACTTAGGTAGTCTGGTATTCATAACATAGCTGCTGACTCCAAAAGAAGTGTTTTTGTTCAATCTAATAATATCTCATATGGAACTGATGCTTTGATTTAACTCTTGTGAAATAACTGGTGTTGATTTAAATACATGATTTCTTTAGCTCCACATACCACAATCAAAGTTGCATTCCTTAGGAACTTAACTGGTGTTGATTTAAATACATGATTTCTTTAGCTCCACATACCACAATCAAAGTTGCATTCCTTAGGAACCTAAGTACTTCTAGTTAAGAGCATTTGATTTACCTACAATAGTTAACTTGGCTGAATGTTTCCTGTACATAATGAATAAGATTCTGTCTAGCAGTATATTTTATGGTGCTTCCGTCCTTATCATTAATCATCTCATCTCGATACGGTGCATGTTTTCTGCTTGAGAGTTGGTATTCATGCTCGTGAATGGTGAGCGTTTAAATCGACAGCATTAAGTATGCCAGCAAATTATAAGCTCCATTCTTTTCTCACATGGCTTCTTCTATAGACATAGGTTTTGAAACTTTTCCGTTATTTGGATGGTTGTTCCATATCCCCCAGTCGATTCTACACGGTGGATGTTCCAAGTGGGCAGTTCCAAAATAAGTTACCAGATTATTCTTCAATGCTCTTTTGTCATTGTTTTTTCTGTGGACGTGGATTTTGAAGCCCAGGCCTTGTTCAGAACATCAAAACTATCTACAAAAGTATTGTTTAGAATTTTCCTTGTCTTATTTTCTCGCAACATATAATTTGTACGTTTTCAACATTTAAACCCAAGAATTTGATTCCCTATGGGTTCTCTTCTTAGTGCACGTGTGGAAAGTAAATTGTATTTCTTATTGATACTCGCATTTCACTTGTTTATAATTTGTGTAAGTAGAAATAAATAACAAAATACAAATATGTGATTAGAAGTATCGTGTTTTTATGTTAACTTTTTAATTAATGTATGATTTGACACTGTATACAACAGAACTCACCATGGTCTTGCCTTTCAAAGTACTTTCGATTGCCATCATTTGGTCTGGGCGCAATTTTTTTATTTGCTTGTAAATATTGGTAGTTAGTTTAAATTATGGTTTGAAGCCTGCCCAAAAATTCTCTCTATACATTCGTATATTGAATTATACTCTTAAAGATAAATTTTCATTTGTCTTATTTAGGTTATAAAGAAATGCATAATATAATTTATAGACAGTAGAAACTACGGACTGTTGTTTTGCACTAATATGAATGTTTGCTTACTTCAAAATGGAATGAAATTAGGTGAATAGATAAAAAAACAAACAAGTATAGCTAACAATTTATTTACTTGTGGACCTTTGCAAATTTAGTATACTTGAGGAATGTTTCCCAGCTTTCATGGTAAGGTCAATGTGATCTTATGATGGTGTACCGGGAAGGTTTTTTAAATTTTACATTTAGAAGAGTACGATATGAAAAAATAAGTGTAAAACATTATATGGACAACATCCTCTTTTGCAACCTCACTAAAAATTGTGTACGAGAAATATATAGAAAGAGGCAAAATATGTTTGGGATATTTAAAATAAAAAATTATAAGAGTGATAGATCGGAGACGGTATTTAACAACAAACAAGAATTTTCATTGTTTACCAAATAAAAGAAATAAAAGATGATGGGTGGATATGTTAATGAAATCAAAGGATTCTCTAGCTTGTCTAATTGGTTAGAGGTTATTTAGAGACCTCACTTCTTGATTGTTTTGATTATATATATTTTTTGTTTCCATCGGGAAAATGTATATGTAAAGG
This sequence comes from Sequoiadendron giganteum, assembly GCA_007115665.2. Classification (NCBI taxonomy): domain Eukaryota; kingdom Viridiplantae; phylum Streptophyta; class Pinopsida; order Cupressales; family Cupressaceae; genus Sequoiadendron; species Sequoiadendron giganteum. Next base: position 745,549,599 of record CM021101.1, on the reverse strand, counting down.
TTTGTTAACCATTCTTTTGTGCAGTCTGAAGTTCAAAGGTTGTTTCATTGATCTCGTTGTTATAAAATATTTGATATCATAAAACCTGAGAAAAGCATTTTCGTTGATTAGAGTGTTTTGTTCTTCTTAGGCCCTTCACCATAATCTCTATAGATCTTAGCAAATTTGTATTCTATTTGTTGTTGAGGAAATTTTACCAGTCTTGGTGTCAGCTTCTCATGATTGGTAAGATTGACTAATCGTACCTCATCTAACTAATTTTTTCAAAACCTCCTATATTTCATTTTTTACAAAATATCAATATTTAGTTTCTCTTTGTGAAGTAGGAAAAGAGATCTTAGAACCAACAAGTAGATTAAGTAGGATCAACTTTTTTTCTTTGACTCCACATTCGAATGCAAACCAATTAGGGTTTGATGATTGACTAGTTGTCACAATGGGAGAGCCAATTTCTTAGGGTTTGGTTCTTTTGAGTTATAAAAATGAGAATTTGATGTGTGTTTTAACAAGCCTATTTGACATAAACCCTAGATCTGAAAATGTGATTTATCATATAGATGAAAATGGAAATTGACATAACATTTACATATTTGAAAAAAGCGAGGAAAATGGAAAAGGGTAGTGGTGCCCTAGATTAGAAAAAAATGCTTCTTTGGTATCAATAAACTTCAAATGGTAGGTTGTAGTCTACTTTGTGTTTCTTGTGAATTGTTGATGATAAAACTTTTGGATCTAGTTTGCACACATGAAAAGAGGGGGGGAGGTTGTGATGTATAGGGGTTTGCTTAAGTCAAACTTCGTTTTGGTGTTTCCACCTTCACGAACAACAAATGATGATGATTAAGAGGGCTTACCCTAGGTCGGGTAGAGGCCAAATGAACAATAATTGATTGAAACAATAAAAGATAAAATGGTAATGTTAACTTAGTATGAAATCTTTGTTGAAGTGATGTCCACAACATGAGTTGCCACCAAAGGTTGTTTGATGGATGCTTACATGGTTTAAAGACTTGTGATAGGTTAGTCCACAAAACACAATAGATTGTTGTAGCTAACATGTAGTGGATAACTTAATACATTTTCAAAATAAGTGCATCATAATAACTTTTTGTTTTGTCATGCCTCTTAATGTTCAAATGAGAAGAAAACTTGTTTATATATGCATTCCAATTGATCTTTTTAATTATAGGTCAAAATGGGATGTTTTAAATTCTCTAAGAATTGACACCAAAGCCTTAAATCTGAAATAGGTCACCCCTTAGGTCAAGGGTGCCCTCGCCCTTGATTGGGTTTTTTTACTAAATTTGTCAGGATGTCGAGGCTTTTAATTTGTTTTCTCAATGTGGTCTTGAAACAAATAAATTATTAATATATTTAGGTGAATAAGCAAAATAGGGTGTCTATGTAGTGTGAAATTGCCAAGGTTGACAATTTACAATGCTACAATTTTGAAGATAGGTGATTTTGCAAGAAAATTGTTGGTTTTTTCTCCCCCTTTTCTAAAATTAAATATAAGACTAAGTGGGGATGTCATATTCTGCATCATCTATGTGCTTCATGCTTTTTGAGGTACATAGTTTGAAAAACTAACCAATTTTTTTAAAAATTGTTCATTTAGTGTGTGCTCATAATGGAGTTTGTATTAGTTTATAATAAGTGCTTGCAAGAGTTTGTATTGGTCTTACATAGATATCCATGCCCATATGAGTGGAATATTTGAAAATGATATTGAAGAAAAAAAAATGTTCATTCATGTTTTTTTGTTTAGAGAGGTTTTATAGATTCTCTCCAATCAATCATCTTCACATTATAGTTCATTAGGGATGTCTTCCCTTTCCTTTCAAAATCTCAATTTTTAGTAACACATTTCAAAAAAATAAAACATAATAGGAGATGAATTGATGACAAATCTCTTACAAGCATACAAGATGGGCCTTCAAAAACTATTTTTCTTAATTTTATATTATTTTCCAAACGAAACATGTCAAATTAATCATCAATTATTGGGGGTTGTTTTTCCTTGAGATGGATGATAGTATGTCATTAGGTCCCATTACTTTAGAATATAAAATGTCAATAAGTCGACCGGGCAATGTCCAAGGTAGTTTGCAAAAGAAGATGATTTGGATAACTCATTTTAGGTTTTTTGATTTTCTTGAAACTATTGAAATTAATTTTAATCTGAAGCCATTTAACTTCTTAGCTAGAAAACAATTTATTCTAAGAAAACTGAAAATACTACACTAGAAAGCATAAGATAACTAATTTAGAAAGCATCACAACTAAACTAGAAAGCATGGAAATAAGCAAATTGAATAACTGATAAACTACGAAAGTGGAAAAATAAGTAAATAGACCATAAAACATTTTCTTAAACAGTAAAAGATTCTAACAGCTACAACGAATAACTCATACTAATTAAAAAAAAAAGTGCTTCGGAACTTCAGACTCAACAACCGACAGACTTTAGTGAGTTTCTACTAAATAGTTATCTATGTAACAAATAAAACAACATAACAGTAAGTACTTATTTATTTAAACTAACTTCCCTCGAGTGGCCAGCTCGCGGGTTAACACTTCGTTCTCAAATCACATAAACTACAGGTTCTAGAGTCCTTCCATTAAAAACAATTATCATCCATAGTTCAACAATTTAACAATTGACAGAAGATAGTTCTTTCATTCATCAGTATTCAGAGATCATGTAAACAACATAACGTTACTATTCAGTCTTATTCATCATTTTTGAAATTACATTCTTATAGAAAAACTTATAACTAAATCCTAGATTCTAGATGGCGTGGATAGCCATTGAAAAAGTCTTTAACAACTTTAACTAACTTCCATGTTTTTAAAACTCATAAACATAAAGAAGGCTCGAGACGAGCCATGAAGTTTTTGGTAACATAAATTAAATAAGCAGTAATTAAATATTCGATTCATCGGCCTGATATTTAGGAGTAGGTTCACAACATCTATCTTCAACCATATTTAAGGCACGTGCTGACTCAATGTTTTGTAACAGTTGCTAGATGACCGATTATTCCCTACAAAAACACTCAAGTCAACCCATTAAACTTGTATTGGCAAATTTTCTCAATTGGTCATAAGAAATAAAGTTTGCATAATTTTCCCTAAAGATAAGCAATTATTCCTCCTAAAGTTTAATAAATTGGCACAGACTTATGATTGAGCTTGTAAAAATAAGCTTTTCCGATTTCATTATGATGAGGTTATTTTTACCTCATCATTTCCTTCCCCTCCTAGTTCCTGGCAGGTCCTCCTGCTCCATAATTATAACCTTGAGTTTTATTCCATTCCTCATATCTGGAACTAAGGTCATATTCTTTTCTTGTTGTTGCATCAAAAGCTACAGGGTCATGGATGAACCCTCTGTGAAAGATAACACCCTCTCTCCATTCATTAAAAAGTCTATCATTTTGATTAGTTGAAATATTGAAAGCAGGAGGTGGATTAAGCAGCAAGGGAGGCCTATATCTCACTCCCATCCAGTTTGTCTTAAGGGTTTTTAGGATTTTGACTAAAGCATCAACCCTTCTGAAAGACCATCTAATATTAAGAGGGGAACTAACCTCTCTTTTCTTGAGATCAGCAGATAATGGAGTAAATCTTTCTTCACAAGCGTGCCATGCCTTTCCAATCAAATTTTTCCCGTGCTCCATGAAATTATTGTAACAAAGCCTGAGACTGTTGTCATACCTTTCTTTCATTTTATCATTAATCAAGAGAGATGAAAAGGTGTCTTTGAAACCTCTAGGCCTAGAATTTGGTGACTTTATTTGAAGACCCATGGTCTTTTTTGCCTGTACAAATTCTTTTGTGCGCTCCTGCCAATGAATCTAGTTTCTCATAGTAGATAACGGGGCTCTTAATTCTACTTCACCAACAAACAAATTGATAAAGAAATCAGTGTGATTCTCTAATAACAGATCATGCAAAAAGAACTCACAAATCAAATCTTTATCCTCAAGGGTTGATTCCACAAATATCTTAATAAATTCTGTCATTGGGTTCATAAGGCTGATCATTGCAGATTCTGAATAATTTCCATCTTATCCACTGTTCATTTAAAAACATGGAGTACAATTTTGGATGGCCTTCTACAGGATAATAGACAATCAATTAGTTGACATGCATCTTGTTTTCCTTTATATGCCCTGTGAAATGATTCTTTTCAGGAGTACCAGCTCCTTTTTCAGCCTATAGTTCTCAATTTGCACATTTCTTAAGAAATAACATTTTTCCATCCATTTCATGAGTAATGGGGGAATGCGAACTTGGAACCAATCAGTTATAACCAGCTCAGTTTGAATTTCTTTTGATTCCATCTTTGGTTTCACAGTGCATTCCTCCAAGTCCTGTTCTAGCTCTACAACTTTGTTGATGGAAGCGTTTAATTCTTCAGTTCTTGTTTTTCTGTCTTCTTCAAAAGCCGAGAACATAAACACAAAGTTTTTCTTTATCATTTCAATTTCTTTATTCTTTTCTGCAATGTCATCATTATAAGTTTTATGTTCTTGACTCAATTCTTGAATTTTCTTTTTTAACTTATAAATCAATGTGTCATTTTCCTGTAGTTGTAGATCTCTTTTATTTATTGCAGCAATATGCACTGTCAACTCCTCTTTTTACAATTCAATCTGTTTATTATTTTTGTACAATTGTTTCTTTAAATCATCAATTTCTATTCTAAATTTCTTTATCTTCGCAGTGGTATCCCTCATTTCAACTGCCTCAACAATTCTATCAACAATGGGGGACAAATGACTTGGAATACTATCATCCCCCTCCTGTTCTCTTTCTTGAATTTCTTCGGTGATAACTTCCTCCACATATGCAGAGTGGGGAGGAATTTTCTCAACCGAATCTTCTCTTGTTAGAGGTATTTCCTCTTCATTGACAGGCTCAAAAATTTCAATAGGTTCTAATAGCCGTTTGGGCTTCTTCTTTTTTGAACTTCCTTCCATACCTTGCATTGGGGTTTCAGTGAATTCAAAGGCTAGGTGCTTACTTCTCCTTAATAGAGGAAGACCTTGGAAGGTGACAGGTGTTTTACTTTTCCCTTTTTTTTTTTTCTTATGGGACTACTCATATCAGAATAGACGAGCTTAACATGCTCTGGAAAATCAGGGATTTTGAATTCATTATTCAAAGAGTTTAGCATTTCCTCACTAGGGGTGGTGGGATTCGAAGCTTCCAGAGCTGGAGATCCCTATGGGGAAACTGCTCCTGAAGGTGAAGCAATTTAGTGAGATGTTTCCCCCAGTTCTATTGTCCTTTTGATTGAAGACTTCTCAATTTTTTCCAAAAACTTCTCCTATTTACCCTCGGATTTCTTGCGAAAATGGTATTTGCAAATCAATTGAATTAATCCAAGGTGTTTTAGTGGCCCTGACCCTGTTTTATATCTTTCTATTGAGGAATTTAGAGAGTCACATAAAAATTCAGACAAACTAACCCTAAGAGCAGGGTTCTCTTTCCCATGACGCAAATTGATCAGCATACGGAAAGCAAGTCCTACCACAACAGTTAGTTGACCTTCACAAGTACAATCTTTTATGATCCAAGCTACATCAGTACCCCAAGGTTCTAGTATGGAGGTCCTCTGGAACCCTTTATTTTGTCCTCTGGTACTAATTACTACCATGGGGTGAGGGTCTCCCTCTTTAACAAATAATTCAGACAATTTTTGGTATGTTATCTGAGAGGTTTCTTTTAATTTTATGCCTGAATTTTCTAACCCTGATAAACGAGAAATGATTTTCGAACTCACCTTAAAACACTTTTGATGGAGTACCACTTCACCATTTGAGTAGTTTTCAGCAAATGTGCTCACCAACTTTTCATTATAACCTTCGAAATTTCTGATAAAGTTCAACCACCTTGCTTCTTCGAACAGACTAGAGATATTGCTTAACCCCAACAATTTTTCTGCAAAATTTGGCTCTGACTTCTTTCTACCACCCCCCATTCTCTTATTTTCCACTCTGCTAAAGATTTCAACCATGGCACGAAGCTTGCACACAACAACTTTTAAAAATATAGCCACTGAAATTGTTTATTTGTCTTGTTTGTAGCTTACTATGCAATGAGTTTTAATCTGCATGGAGGCATGCTAAAAGCTTGCTCGTACAAGTAGCTGATCGCCGAATGGCACAAATTGCTAAATTGGGAGTGAAGTTCGTGCCAATTAATTATTCTTTATTCAAAAAAACTACCTACTTAAAGCAAAAATTATTACTTGCATTCTATGATCGTTCGAAAATCTCGTACCTTTACAGATTTGATAGGATGACGTGAAGGTATTGGTTGAGGTGACGACAGATTTATTATGGCACGAATGCGGAATTTTATGAATGACGAAGCCATCAATGAGGACTGTGGTACTTGGTGGCTTTATTTATGATAACAAACAGATTAGACGACATGTGTACAAGATATGATGATGGAAGTATCGCGAAAATTTGAAATTATGAAAAAGGTGGCGGAATGTGAATGAATAAGTTCTAGAGCACGTAATTGACATCGTGCTTGAAACTAGTGCAAAAGTTTCGAAGCACGCGAGAGGTATGTATTCGCGACAGAGAAGGCAAAAAAGTTCCGGAGCATTGCTAAAAGATGCAACCAGACGGCAATGAAATGAAGGTTCTGGAGCATCATTGAAAGATGCAGTCGGAAAAGGAATGAAATGAAGGTTCCAGAGCATCGTTGAAAGATGTCGCCGAAGTAGCAACAAAATGAAGGTTCCGGAGCATCGCTGAAAGATGCAGTCGGAGCAACAATGAAATGAAGGTGGAGTGGCAAGACATGAATTTTGAACTTCGGGAGCTTTGAACTTTAGTGTAGGAACGTCTTTTTGACATGACGAGTTGTTGTACAAGTTTTAGAGCATCGGGTATAAGAACCGTAAGGTTTTGGAGCATTTGGCATCAGGACCATAATGTTCCAGAGTATCTTTAGAGGGTGCTCCGGAAGTTATTTTCCTTTCTAAGAAGTCCTGCAAAATGAAACAAAAATTAGCTAAGTCCAAAAGAAAATCTAATGAAAGGAAAATATCTTGGTATACATGTCTTTTTATTACACATTTTCGAAATATATATTTTATTATTATTATTATTTTTAACATTTTAGCATTTTTACCAAATAGACTTTGCCTTGGTAGAGTCAATACATTAGACCTCGCCCTACATTTCCACCATTCTTGAGAATTCTTCCCTATTGACCGACTTATGGTAGACATGCAAGCAATGACCATTGACTAAGAGGGTTAGTGTGTCACCATCAATTGGTTTCAACCAAACTGTTCCATTTGAAAAGACCTCAAAAATCTCATAAGGTCCCAACCAATGAGTCCTCAGCTTCCCTCTATGATCTTTGTACCTTGAATCAAATAGCAGGGCCTAGTCTCCATTATGGAACTCCCTCTCCTTAATATGTTTTTCATGCCACACTTTTTGTTGATGCTGAATTAGTTTAGTTTGATGGAAAACGTCTAAGTGAAGCTCATCCAATTTGCTTAATTACAGAACTCGTTCAACTTGGGCTCATTTCAAATCTAGACTTAGTTCCATAGCTGTTCGTAGAGTTTGTAGTTCAAACTCAATGGGAAGAAGAAGTTTCTTTCCAAAAATAACCTCATAGGGGTTGAATCTAGTCGTGGATTTCTAGGTTGTGTTGTATGTCCAAACAACTTCAGGGAGTTTCCTGGCCCAATCTTTTCTTCCCGAAGAAACTGTTTTTGTTAATATGTTTTCAAGCTCTCTATTAGTTACTTTCACCTGGCCGTTTGCTTGAGGGTGGTAAGGTGACGAATTTCTATGGCTTACTTGAAAATGGTTGGTGAATGCCAAGAGCACTTTGGACATAAATTGGGGTCCCTGGTCAGTAACGATAGTTCGAGGGGCTCCAAATCTAAGGAAGATTTTATTATAGAGGAAGTCCGCGACTTACTCTTCCCTAGCTACTTGTAAAGCTTGAAATTTTGCCCCATTTTCGTAGGTAATCAGTGCAAACCAATATGTATTCTTTCCCTTGAGAGGAAAGATCTATGGGTCCGATAAAGTCTAAACCCCATTTCTCGAATGGTTCAAGCACTACCTGTGGTAGTAAGGGAATTTCTGAAGAAGCAGTTGGTCTTCCTACTCTATGACATTCATCACAACGATGAACATAGTTCTTAATATCCTTATGCATTGAGGGCCAATAGTATCCGATGCCTAAAATTTTATGGGAAGTTCTCTTCGCAGAGTAGTGCCCTCCTGAAGGATCATCGTGACAGACCCTTAGAATACTGTATGTTTCATCAGCTCCGACACATCTTCTCAAGATCATATAAGGTCCATAATGAAATAGAATTTCGTTAATCCATTTGAATGGGGCACTTTCCCTGATAAGTCACTTTCTTTGCTTTGTTGTGAACCCCGAGGGTACCTCAGAGGCAACCAAATAGTTAGCAATGTCTGCGAACCATGGTGACTTTATAGAAACAGAAAACAGATTCTCATTTGGAAACTCGTCCTGTAGGTACATACTATCACCCTTTTCTTGTTTGATTCGTGACAGGAAATCTGCTACTACGTTATATTTCCCTGGCTTGTCAAGGATTGTAGCATTAAACTCCTGAAGGAGTAATAACCACCTCATAATCTGGCCATTAACTACAGGTTTGTTCATTAGGTATTTTACAGCTGAATGGTCTGTATAAACTGTAACCTTATATCCTGTAATATAGTGGCAAAATTTTTTAATGGCATGAACAACATCCATGAATTCTTTTTCTATTGTTGTATAGTTTCTCTCTGCAGATGTAAGATTCTTACTGATAAAATATATGGCATATTTACCCCCATTCTCATCTTCTTGTCCCAGTACTGCACCAATAGCATTGTCAGAAGCATCTGCATAAATATGGAAGGGAATACTCCAATTTGACCCTCGCAGTACGGGAGTAGAGACAAGCTTTTCCTTAATTGTTTCGAATGATAGCTGACACTTAGGTGTCCAAACGAACTCTACTTCTTTCTGTAAAAGAAAGAACATAGGAGCCACAATTTTACTGAAGCCTTCTATGAACCTTTTGTAGTAGCTAGCATGTCCAAGAAAAATTCGAACATCTGTTTGTGTTTGAGGGATAGTCAACTGTTGGATGACTTCGATTTTCTTGGGATCAAATTTTATTACTTCAAAGGAAATATGATGACCCAAGACTATTCCTTGTTATACCATTATTAAACATTTTTCGTGGCTAAGGGATAGTCTATTTTCCTCACAAACTTGTAAAACCCGGTCTAGGTTTTGAAGAGATTCATCATATGTTGACCCATAGACTGTAAAGTCATCCATATAGACCTCTACACAGTCATTAACGAGTGCAACAAATATAGCAAGAACGACTGTCTGGAAAGTCGCTGGAGCATTACAAAGTCCGAAGGGAAGCACTTTGTATGAAAATGTGCCCCAAGGGCAGGTAAACGTGGTCTTGTCTTGGTCTTCTGGAGCAACTTGAATCTAGTTGTAACCACTAAATCCATCTAGAAAGGAGAAATATTTCCTTCCAGCCAAGTTGTCCAAAACCTAATCAACAAATGGTAGGGGGAAAAATCTCGATGAGTGGCTTTGTTGAGTTCTCTATAATCTACACAGATTCTCCATTTCCCATTTTTCTTTGGCACAACCACCATAGGTCACACCCACTTACTATCAAAGATAGGATAAATAAATCCTGCATGGAGGAGTTTCTCAATCTCAATTTTGACTAGATCTTTTAATGTAGGATTGAGTCTCCTTTGAGGCTGGCGAACAGGCCTTATACTAGGATCAGTATGTATGTGATGAGTACAAACACTTGGGTGAATTCCCCTCATGTCCGTATTATCCCAAGCAAAGGCTTTAGACCTTTTTACCGACACATTGAACAATTTATCCTCTTGCGTTTCTGATAGTCAACTATTGATGTTTAAAGTTTTTCTTGGTAATAGCATAATCAATTTTGTTTTAGGATGGGTCGAAGTGACAGTATAAATTGGTTGCAACAAGGTGTTAAGAGGACAACTATGAGGTATAAGTCGGTGAAACCTTGTGATATCTTCAAAGAAATGACTTGTTCTGGGGATCATGTTAGCCAAGGGACAAGGCATTCCCATTGTAGCATAACTTTGCTTCATCCCGCTTATGTCCATTGGTTGCCCAAAAATTCTTGGAGCATCCATCATTTCTTCCTCATTCGAGGTTATAGCAAGGCGTGCTACGTCGTTTACTAATTCCTCCTCTAGTTCTTCTTCGTGTTGTTTAATTACTACAATGGCTAGCGAGGCCAAACTGTCAGGACCATTGGATTCCTTTGGTTCATCAACCCAGACCTTTTTATGCTCAGTAGGCTTAGCAGGGGGATATAAGAACAAATGTTTACTATATTGACCATGCGAAATGGTAATTCACCCTTCCTTGCAATCAATCTTAGTAGCAACCGTGGCCAACCATGGTCTCCCAAGAATTATTGGATAACTATCTTTGGGTGTAAGTGACTGGATATTCCCATCCATCAACTTTGACGAGGATGTTTTTAATGACGCCCTTTGGGATGGCTATAGACTGATTTCCGATTTGTAAGACTGTGGTTGTAAGACGTAAATCAGTTAGACCTAACTTTTCTATTACATCCAATATTATCACGTTAATAGCTGCTCCAAGATCCACTAATGCGTTTGGTATTGCTACCTCATTAATTGTATCGGTTATAAGTGGACTCCCAGGATCATCGTATTTTGGAGCAAGTCTTTCGAGATAGAAAATCAACTAAATAGCCATCAATATGAACGATATTTATCATTTTTGGCTTCCTACCTGGCATTTTAATACATGGCTATTTGATTAACTGGTTTAACTCATGAATTTCCTTTATTGCCTGCAATAGAGGAACCTCAATTTGCAGTTGCCTAATCTCCTAAATTAACGCAGTTTCAGAAGCCATAGGTATTTCCGGAGTATCTTTTGGAGTCATTGACTTTAAACGTTTCAGATATGGTGCCATCGTTTTCTCTTTTGGAACGAAATCCTCCCTATGTTGACTCAAGGATTGACCTTCCTCCCCCTAAGACAAGTCAGCAGCTCCCGCTACTGAAAAAGGCTCTTTATCTTTGGTGGAAGTGTCTTGATTAGGCGACTTGTCTTTTATTGGACTTTTAGGCTCAAGTTCCTCCACTATTTCTTCAATAGTTGGGGTTTGAAGAGTTCTACCAGAGTGCAACTGTACATTTCCTTAATGTATCGCATTAAGTCCTGTAACATTTTCATGTTCGGTAGAGTAGATTGGTGTATTTTGGTGATTATTCTTAGGGTTGAGAAGCGGTTGTGCTGGAAGCTGAGGTTGGTTCACTTGCTCATTCTAAGGAGGGTTTTGAGCTGGAGGTACAAAATTATGTTGTTGATTTCTCCTAGGTCCAGCATGTTGTTGGTACCATTGTTGTTGTGGTTGGTTCGACCACTGCTGAGTTCCCCATGTTTGATTGGCCCATTCGAGGGATCCCCAATAAGGAGTTCCCCAACTAGGTTGCGGTGGAGGTGACTGATTCCAAGATGGAGTCCATTGATTATGAACCCAGTTATTTTGTGGTCTCTATGCAGGATTGGAATTTTGTCCATAAGAGAGGTTACCTCCTTGACGATGGTTTAATGCGTTTATCTCTTCTTTAACCTGAATATCTTTTTTCTTAGTATTCTTAATATCATACAAAAGCTCACACTAATTTGTAGGATGGTTTTGCTCACAGAGTTGACAAACATTGACTTTATCTAAAGGACACTCGCGCAACAGGTGTTCATTTCGACACCTGGGACAATAGATTGACAAGGTCTCTAGGTTGCAAGTTTTAGCTTGTATGCCATCTAATGTAGTGTTTAACTGAACGAGAATGTCTGTTTTCAGATTTGCTATTTCTTAGCGAAGCTTACCTATCTCATTAGATCCTTTAAAAAGATTACTTTTACAGATTCCTCCCTGAGTACGGGAGAAATCCGACATAACTCACATATTCCCTCAAGGGTCAGTTGAGATACGTCACCTTTCCCCATCAGATCAAGACTTCTTCTAGCATCATCATCAAGTCCTTTAAGAAAAAATGTTTTGAGAATCTCAACGCTAATGGCCTCTTCTCCACATCTTTTAGAGAGGAAAAGGAACCTATCGAGATAGTCCTCTAAACTCTCGTCCTCGTTTTGTCTCAGTTTAAACAACTCTTCCTTACAGTCACTCACCCTACAGTAACTCTGGTATTTTTGCACGAAAACATTCTCCATTTCCCCCCAAGATGTTATACTACCAAAACCCAATCCCATGAACCAACGCATTGCTGAATCCTTCAAAGTAGAAGGAAAGAGCTTCAACTTCTGGTTATCGTTTTTGTAGTCATAAGTTTGACGTAGGACTTTAAATTCAAAGAGAAATTGGTCTGGGTCCTCCAAGGACAAGACACAAAAGGTTGGAAGGAAAGCTGGGGAAATGTTCTTCATCGCAGTATCATCATCTGCATCTAACGTAATAGGATAGGTAAACGTTCTAGGAGGCTGAGGTTCATTGTGGTTAGGTTCAACCCTACGATCTCCCATGATGTTTAGAGGAGTCTGTTCCTCAAAGACAATTTCCTCTATAACAGGCTGTTATGCTAGTTGATTTCTAGACAAATAGTGGAAAGCCTGTGGTGGAATAGGCTCAAATAATTCTTCAAAAGTATTGTCATCTGAGCCTTGGGCCTCCCTAGGTATGATTGGTATGTATTTTGGGGGGGTCTTTGCTACAAATCGTCAGTGAGGGCCTCTTTTCCTAACCATGCAGAAAAGGAAGCCGATGGAGGAATTTTTGGTATAAAACTTGGTATTCAAACCGTCTCCTAGTAACACTTAAGCTCAAAGGCTATTTTATGTCCCCAAAAACGGAGCCAAAAAGTGATAGGTTGTCGTTAGGTCCCATTACATTAGAATATAAAATGTCAATAAGTCGACCGGGCAGTGTCCAAGGCAGTTTGCAAAAGAAGATGATTTGGATAACTCATTTTAGATTTTTTGATTTTCTTGAAACTACTGAAATTAATTTTAATCTAAAGCCATTTTAATTCTTAGCTAGAAAATAATTTATTCTAAGAAAACTGGAAATACTAAACTAGAAAGCATCACAACTAAACTAGAAAGCATGGAAATAAGCAAACTGAATAACTGATAAACTACGAAAGTGGAAAAATAAGTAAACAGACCATAAAACATTTTCTTAAACAGTAAAATATTCTAACATCTACAACGAATAACTCATACTAATTAAAAACAAAAGTGCTCCGGAACTTCAGACTCAACAACTGACAGACTTTAGTGAGTTTCTACTGAACAGTTATCTATGTAACAAATAAAACAACATAATAGTAAGTACTTATCTATTTAAACTAACTTCCCTCTAGTGACCAACTCGTGAGTTAACACTTCTTTCTCAAATCACATAAACTACAGATTCTGGAGTCCTTCCATTAAAAACAGTTATCATCCATAGTTCAACAATTTAGCAATTGACAGAAGACAGTTCTTTCATTCATCAATATTCATAGATCATGTAAACAACATAACGTTACTATTCAGTCTTATTCATCCTTTTTGAAATTACATTATTATAGAAAAACTTATAACTAAATCCTAGATTCCAGATGGCATGGATAGCCATTGAAAAAATCTTTAACAACTTTAACTAACTTCCATGTCTTTAAAACTCATAAACATAAAGAAGGCTCGAGACGAGCCATGAAGTTTTTGGTAACATAAATTAGATAAATAGTAACTAAATCTTCGATTCATCAGCCTAATATTCAGGAGCAGGTTCACAACATCTATCTTCAACCATATTTAAGGCATGTGCTGACTCAACATTTTGTAACAGCTGCTAGATGACCGATTATTCCCTACAAAAACACTCAAGTCAACCCATTAAACCTGTATTGGCAAATTTCCTCAATTGATCATAAGAAATAAAGTTTGCATAATTTTTCTTAAAGATAAGCAATTATTCCTCCTAAAGTTTAATAAATTGGCACAGACTTAGGATTGAGCTTGTAAAAATAAGCTTTTCTGATTTCATTATGATGAGGTTATTTTTACCTCATCAATGGACGTTTATATAGTGGGTTTTGTAGGTATTGTTATATTGCTTGGATTACTTCAGGTCTCTAGATGATGATACTCTTTGTAGTGTCAAAAATTGCATACCCTTGCAATTTCACCTACACTTTTGTATCCACTCCCTTAGTGTTTGTGTAGGCTCAAATTAGTCCTTGCATCAAATTTTTTTCCCCCCAGGATGCTCAAGACTCCTTTTCAACAACTACTTTTGTGTCAACCATGTGTTTTCCTCGTTTCTTGATGTTTTTAGTGTAATTTGTTTGGACACTAGCACATTGTGCGAACGTTTGCACACCGCACTAGTGTCCCATGACATTTTAACATTCAAACAATCGTTCATGAGCGTATTGCCACTTGTCACCTACCTTGGTTGGTGGAAACAACTCAAGATGATTTGTAATGGTTCAAGAACCTCTTTTTTCCTCTTCTCTCTTTAAAATCTATATTCACTTCTCTTGGTTTTTCTCTCTCTTCTCTCTTGGTCTTTCTATGAAAGAACTCTCTTTCTCTCTCAAAATCTCTTGCTCTCTTGCTTGCACGACTCTCTACAACTTGCTACAATAGTTTCAAAAATCTCACAACATTTTCTACAACTCTCTTGGGTCTCACAACCTTCTCTTTCTCTCTCTCTTTGTATTCCTCAAGCCTCACTGGTAATATCCACTTCTCTTATGTCTTTTAGCATCTTGGGATTTATCACATCCCTTGTCTATCCATTTATTATCTTGTCTATTTATCTTTCTATCTATTTGTCTATTTGGATGTCCATGGAGGTGGAAACATCGAAACGAGGGTTTGATTGAGGCAAGCCTCTAAACAACCCCAACATTTTCTTGCAGTATTATGTGTGCAGGTGTTGAAGACATTTCTTTGTTGGAGACTTCATCTCATGATCCATTGTGAAAACATTTTATTTCTCTTCTTTCATTTCATTATTTACATTCCTTATAATTTTCTTTGCTTTATTCTCTATTATTTTCTTATATTTCTAAAAGTTCATAGCAATTATAATAGAAGTAGTCATTTTGTTGTTTACTATGACATTCTTCATTTTTGGTCCATATAAGATGCCAACGTGCTGTCACGCGGATGTCCTTTGTCGAGAGTTTGCCAGTCTATCCATAAGACCACTGCGACCTACTCTTTTTGTTTTGGAACTCTCATCATTTTATCCTGTCACCTGAGCTTTGATCCTTGAGGTAGTTGAGGACCATTTTCCCCTTGGGCCTCATTGGATTGAGGGTGTCAAATATCCTCCTCTACACTCTTGTAATATTTTTCAACTGTACTATAACTTTTGATTATTGAATAGTATGTCAGATTTTTCTCTTGAAAAGGTTTTCACCGTGTAAGGCTTTGTTATGGTATATTGCTTGTGTTTATTTCCTTGCAACTGTGTGATTGGTTTAATTTTTCACATATCCCCTCCCATAGATTAGTGTAAAAAGCATATTTTGCACCTTCACTTCCTTTCACTAGATCTCTTGGCATTTGTATTGCCAACCCCATCACCCATCAACACAACTTCAATCATCCTTAATGTTTCCAATTCCAAATTTAATAAAATGCATTGCCAATAATTACCCAAAAATATCTTCATCTTCCTCATTCAAACCAAAATTGACTTTTTCTTGCAACATAGAACTTAAAACCCACTTGAAGATATGCTCACTTTTAACCAAATCACCATTTTGTAGTCAAACCAAAGCAATATAAAGTCTTAGATCTCTTGGAATATATATTGCCAACCTCATCATCCATTAACACAACTTTAATCATTCTTAATGTCTCCAAGAAATCAACCACTAAGACATTTCATAACCAATAGTTAGTTAGCACATTTCCATACAAGCCATCTCTTTAAAAACTCAATGATTGCTTGCCATATCCATAATCTTGTCAACTTAACACGTGTAAAATAAAGCTCATCTTAACCTCTTACAAAAGAAATAATCTTGTAGGGACAAATTCTTCCATTACGACCTTAAAAATGATAAATTGACTTGAAAATATTACACATGGTAGTAATGGTGCAAAATGGACCTTTTGCTAGAATGATAGGTGGTGGCCTAATTGGGGTAGGGTAATGATTAGCTAGAAACCTTTCCAAATGATGATTTTGATTGATAAAGTTGAATATATTTATAAAATTATGTGTATGTTTATGTGTGCATGCATTTTATTTATTTAATTATTTTTAGATAATCGACGACCCAAATTGAACTCTTCCCTTGATCCAAGAAGAGAGCCCCCAACCTAGGCTAATAAGATAAATCTCCATTGTTCTTAGCAAATGAAAAATCTTGCTCAATACCATGATCATTGAAAACATGTGGTAACCTTATTCTAATCTAGTAGAATCTCCATCCTACTCCAAGAAGATGAATCACCATTGTTCTTGGTGAAAAAGGATCTTGCTTAATACCAAGATTTTTGAGAGAAATGTGATTGAATTGGACTTGTAAAAATTGAATTTATTGGAATGGTGCCTTCAAACCCAAGGCTTCCTTAACTAGACTATTTATTTTCCAATCTAAAGCAAAGTCCTAAATCATCCCCTAATGATAATCAAAGAGTTCCCTTCCACCACCAAATTGAAATCCAAGCTTAAATACCCCCCTAAGAGCCTCAATCAAGGTACACACTTTTGAAACACTATTTGTAGAACTTAGAAACAAAAAAAGATCACCACAATCAAGTTTCCCTTAGAGTTTCTAATAACATGCTTGCTTGCTCTTGTTAAGTTACCATGAAAATTGTTATTAAAATTCAATTTAAACTACAAATCCTTGCTAGGAAGACCACTTATTGTGGTATTCTCTTTGCCTTTTTTTGCGCAAACATAGATGCCACTCTTACCCAATCAATGTTAAGATCTCTAGAGAATTTTTCCTAGTTACCTAAAAATCTAATTATGAGTATATTTATAGTCATGGGCTATTTTATTGGTGTACATGACATGCTATATTTTAATGCTACAAACATTATATACTACAAGACACTAATTTAGTAAAAGACAAGAATAAGAAAGCCATATGAACACCAAAATTATAAAATTGTATTAAACAAAAGCATATATTACATATATAATTAAATATATGACATGTTTAAAAATCATCATCTAAAGTGAGTTGTGAGAAAGTTACCATGATCCTAGGAATAATACTTGGAAGACTTCACATCATCCTCAAATAGGGATTCATACTTAGAGTTGCATGAGTTAGGTGAGAGTGTGATTGTATAATGCCTTAAATTTGTTGATTTATTATTTAAATTTTATTGGGCCTCAATATTTAAACATAATTTAATATAAATCTTAATAGATAAAATTTATCATTGTGATGATAATGTGATTATTTTTTTATAAAAAATGTGTATTAGCCATGCAAATTTGGTAGTGCTTAATGAATAATTATAATGACAAGTTACACTAATTTTTTAATATGTTGGTTGTCTTTTTTAAAAAAATTCTTTGAAAAATTGTTAAAGAAAATCATGAGGGAGGAATTACAAGGTAGGAAGAGGAGATAGGAGAAATAAATACCTCACATGCGGTGATTGAATGCTGTTTTAATGATTTTTGTATGAACTTGACTTGTTTTGAATGCTTATCAAGGTAGGAAGAAGAGATAGGAGAAATAAATGGCTCACATGCGGTGATTGAATGGTTTTAATGATTTTTGTATGAACTTGACTTGTTTTGAATGCTTATCAAGGTAGGAAGAGGAGATTCCCACATGTGATGATTGAATGTTGTTTTAATGATTTTTGTATGAACTTGACTTGTTTTGAATGCTTATCTTTATGTTGTGAAAATAATTTTATGCGAATGTGATTGCTTGTAATTGTCTCCTTGCATGGTTTGGAATGAGTGGTGGGAATAGGGTTACATTGAAAGTTGATTTTTTTTATAGCATAGAGGTGATTGTAATGCTTTGGTAAAAATGATTGTTGTGGTCACACTATATAGGGTGAAAGTTATAGGCTTTAACATTGCCAAAGCTAATAAAGGGATATATCTTGTTAGTCATAGTTTTCTTGATATAGATCTTTATGGATAAAGTTTAAATTGATATTTATAAATATCAAAAGTAAAAAAATCCGTTGAGTATGACATGAATGTCATATTAAACCTTAAACTGGGTCTATTTTTGTATCACTGTATTTTTAGTGCCAAGGTTTGATTGTATTTTTAGTTATGGATTGAATGAACAATGGGAGTGAACAACAAAATTTAGTGTAACTAGAAGTTAATATAGTTTGAATTTTTTTTGAAGCTGACACTAAACTTAGAGTCCCTTCCCTAAAATTAGTTTGCTCTTTTACTATTATAGGGATTTTTATGAGCTGTTATAAAAGGCACAACAATAGGTTTTGAGGGGCCCTTTGGAATTCGTTTTCTAATTTTTAAGGGGGCATATAAAGGAAGATCAAATGAAAAAGTGGTTATAGGAGTAGTGAGTTTTGTTGGTGTTTTTTCCAGTACACCTTAAGAAAGCTCTAGAAGGTAGCCAACCTTCATTATCAAGAATCTTACAGATGAATGGCCAACTCGATGGGTAAAGGGTTTTTAAGCCTTCGACCCCTGCACTTTAGGCTCTGCGGGACCAAGGAGGGTATTTCCCAGCAGATTTCACAAAGGATTATACTAAAAGAGTGAACATCCTACACAAATATGTTCCCCTTTATGCAAATAAACATTATTTAGCAAAATTTTGGTCGGCCTTCACACAAATAACCATATATTTGTTAGGAATAGGGTATTATTTTAGACTTGCATCTCAGAATAAACAAAATACGATTTAGCGTTGTCATCATTATGAGTCCTTGACAAGGTATTTTGGATGCTTCATTAAATTATAGAAATGTACATAGGATAAATCAGTGCCTCATCAATTGGGAACATAGTCAAATGCATGACAATCAGTAATGCACTAATCATGAAATTAATGGCTTATTCTCATAATGCCTTACATTATGAAAATTCACAGCTACTGAAACACAACTTCTTATCAAAATCCTCAGAAATTGCTTACAAACCAACGAATCCCTTCAAGTATTTTAATTAACCCCTTAGGCTAAAACAAGAACAAAATCATACATTCAATTAAACATTGAGAGACAAATGAAAAAACACTTGGTTTCCCATTTATAGTATTGCAATAATTACTTACATGAGAGCAGATGTTTCGGTTTTACAGATATATCATAATATCAAAGATTCATGCAAAATCATCTAAGATTATCATATACAAGACTCAGACCCAACACAATACCCTAGCCTATCCTACATACATTCTGTACTGCATTCATATTCAACATTTCACCTAAGCCATTTTCGAGACTCAAAAAGATCACCCTTATAATGAACCTTGAAATCCCTTTTATAGGTTAAGGGAGCAACAAGCAAAGGGCTCATTACAGTTACATTTATGATAATTTTGTGGTCATTTCGCCTTGTGGGGTTTCATTCCCGAACAATTATATTTTCACTTGCACATCACGGGAAAGAAAAAGGAAAAAAGGGGCGCTAGGCCATCGACCAACGATGCCACAAAAGCCTTCCAAAAGGCATCGCCATCGTAATCCACACTTTGCCAAAAATGGGAATAGTCACCATCAACCTTAGCAGCTAAAAAACCCTCGAACCACCCACGTCATGAAACACATCACTGCACCCAGAACCCAATCAGTACCAATCAAGACACATGGGTGTCACCTAGCCTTGTCAGTGATTGAACGAACACCCTCCTCCGGCCTCATTATAGAGAGTGGAGTTGCAACCACCACCTCCTTGTCCGAGTCAGTATACGACATCTGAGAAACAGGGCAATGGCCAATACCAATGCCAACCCCCTCAGCCTCCTCCGAAGAGCTATCATTAATCACCACTAGGGAGCTAGGTTTCTCATAACAAATCCTAGGGCCTGCCTCTGTCCTCGTTAATTCTTTCACAAACACCTCGGGCCCTTTCTTTTCAAACTTTACTAATTCTTTTGAACAGGCCCTTGGTCAAAGATTATAAGCACTTCTGACAATGGTTCTCTCGGTCTGCTTGTGAGCACTCCTCTTAGCCCTCAGAATAGTTGGTTCCTCTTTGAGTGTAGTTGTCTCTTTAGGTTTATAAACCAACATCTCTTGTGAGCTTAGACATCATGACCTATGCACTGGCATGGAAGAAGAGGTCAGTTGACTCATCTTGTATGCAACATGAACCTGGTGTAGGATGTGTGTAAGAAAAACCAGCTACCATCCCCAAGAGACTCCCAGATACAGACAACGCGAGCTACACTAGCACCAAACACAAAAGAAGTTATCGAAACGCAACAAGAACAACATATTCATCAAAGCACCAACACACCACCTTGGCGAGAATTCACCAGGAAACAAAAATTACTGCCTAGTGCTCGTGATAATTAGCCAAAGGCACTGATTCAAAACAGAGAAGTGAACAATCTGAAGGACAATCCTCATTAAATAGAGGAGTTCAAAGCATGCTGCAATTAATTGCCATCCTGGTTCACTCGTGTGACTGAATTAATCAATCACTTGCATGTCGCATCTTAGCTGTCGATTGCTATGGATTAAAACTCAATCAATGAGGATCATTAAGGATCACCACTTGCTTTATTAGTTGTACTTAGAAACAACAAAGAAACACTTTAAAACTGCCACGTACTCGGCCATATCCCAAAACCATCATTCTTGATACGTGTGCCATCGATCCTTACAACCGCGGGCAAATCTAAGCCACAAACCGAAACATATCGCCCATCGCCAGTTCATCCTTCCCACAAGAATCTCATCAAGCGATGGATAAGAAGCCAACGATGAGACATCAACCATAGATTGTGGTCATGAAAAGATCTCAACCATTGATACTTGACCACATTGCTCATTGCACATTGACAACTGCCCGAACCATTCTAACCTGCGATAGACCGAGCCCGCACGATGAAGAAACTTAACCCATCGATGGTCGCGGGTTCCATCCTAACCCGCAAAGGATGATAAGCGATAGTGGAAAATCCAGCGATGCAAACCACAACTATTCCTCGGGTGCCACATGCTTAACCCATCGCCCATCATGTGTTGTCCCCATGTAGACCAACATCAACCAGCAAAATGTTGCAACTCAGTGATGGAACATGACCTAGGCATCGACGGTTGCGGGTTTTGCTTCATCCTACATAAAACAACTGGCGATAGTTAAGAAGGTAGCGATGGGTCAAAATGTTGACCGCATCGCTCATCGGGTGTTACTTCCCCGCAGACATAAACAAACATGTGAAGGACTACATGTGACCGATAGAAAAGAGGAAGGGTATCACTCATCGTGAGTTACACAAGAGAATCGTAAGATGGACGAGTGATAGGCGACGCAACCACTCAGAGCTAGACTTCAAGAATACTTGCAACACATGCGCCAAAGGTTGTTTTAAAAGGACCACCTAGTCATGATGGACAAGAAGGTGAAAGGGATGGTAAAACCAAGAGACTCAAGGCCATGAGGGATTAAGGAAAAAAAACTAGGAATAGATACAATCGGTCAACTAAAAAATAGAAGCCCAAAGACCAAATGAGGGTGTGAACATTGCAAAAATAGAACCCTGAGGCAATGACTAGCAGGGTTTAATCATAATAATTCAGTGGAACCATGACAAATTTAGGGGTTCCACCAAGTTCTTTGGTGGATCTCTTAACCCAATCCATTAATCCATGTTGAGCATTGATGGAGATTATTGTTGGAATGTTTATCATCGATGTCAAAGGTTGACGATATTTTCATTGAAGTGAAAGATGAATGAAGAGATTGGTGTCAAGGAAGAATGACGAGATTACCAAAGAGATTGTCATTTAGGAGCAACGATTATGTTTTTACAAAGATATTGTCAAATAGATACAATGATTAAAAATGAGGAGCAACGACTAATATTCCTAAATAATGTGATTACCAATGGTAACATAAAATGATAAAAGTTAGGTTGACCCTCATTGTGGATTCGATGCTATTAGAGAAATTAAAAATGAATAAAATTAATAGGCCAACCATACTTTGGCATATGTTCCAAAGTATATAAAAATAATTTAATTTCCCAAGTTAATATGATGATGAAGAGTAGTGAATATTGATTAATAAAGTAGCAACAAATATATCACTACAAGGCATCAATGAAAAATATATATAGAGTGAGTAAAGATGATTAAAAAGACAACAGTTTATATGTTATAAGAGGAGAAATCAAAACATATTTAATTAAGGTTAAATGAAGCCGACTCTCCAAATGTGTCACCTCCTTTGAGAAGATTAAAATGATTAAAATGCTTTATCTGGCCAACCATCTTGAAAAGTCACCTTCCTTTAAGAAAGTTGTCCCTCCTAAAGTCTTATTTCTTGGAAATTGAAGTGGTGTATCTCTAGATTCAATGAGACATATGAATTGTATTTAAGGGAGAATAGATGAGTTTTTGAAGACAATAAATTAGTAAACATTATGTGAATAAAAGTAGATCTAAAGGAAGAAAAAGAGCACAAAATGAAGTCCAATTTTGATGTGTTCTAATAGAAAGAATGTGGGATTAAACATAGAGAATATGAGAAAATTACATGAAGTACAAATGCATAATTATATGAAGGATATGTGTGATAATTAAGAGAAAGATATTTCCATTTTATGATCAATTTTATGTAAAGAAGCTATGCATGATTTAGATCAGTTTTGTGAGGAAATAAAGTGTGTGATCCAAGATGTGAGAGAAGAAAGTATTTGAGTGTGAACCTAATTTGAAAGAAAAGACTTACATCATACAAAATCAGAGGTAGTGATCAAATTTGGGATTAGATCAAAATTATGTTTGGATCAGATTTTAGATTGGATCAAAATTGTGTTTGGATCAGATTTGAGAAAGAAGTATATTGTATGAGTTGTGTAATATTTAGAAGGATAGTATCTGGGTTGGAGCTCAATTTTTGTGGAGGTTGGAGCCTATCAAATAGAGGTTGGAGCCTCTTACTGGGTTGGAGCTCAGTTTGTATGGGGGTTGAAGCCTCCAATAGGTTGAAGCTTCAAAGGAGATGGAGAATAAAATGCATCAATCAAGTGATAGCTCTAACAATGTATCAAATACAAAGGAAGCCCATGTTGATAGAAAGATAAAAGAAGAATCCAACATATACAAAGGTAAGTATACATGTTTTAATTGTGATAAAACTGATTATTATGTTTCTGAATGTGTGCAGGTCAAAAGTGAAAACAAAAGAAAAAAATAAAAAAGATTCAAGAGAAGAAATACTTTTCATGACGATGGAAGCTAAAGGTGATAAAGATAAGAATAACAAGGTTGATGAAGAAGTGGATCTTGAGGAAGAAATTTATCTTGCGTATGACAAGATCCATTCACTTAAAAGAAGAAACACATGTCTAAAATAAAAAAGTTGAAGAAGAAAGTGAATCCAAAGTGAAGATATCACAAGCCCTTGAAGATGCTGAGAAGACAATTAGGGACATAAAAGTATAATATGAAGAAGCCAAAAGGAATGAGGAAGAAGCCAAGAAAATAATCCTAGATGTGAAAGTTGAGTGTGAAGAGGCAAAAAGGATTGAGGAAGGAATGCAAAACTAGTTAAAGGAAAGGGAAGAAAGTTGTGAAAAATTGGAATTTGAGATTGTATCACTAAGGAAGGAATTTGAAAAGATTGTGGTGAAATTTAATCAAGAATTGAAGAATATGAGAATTTTAGAAATTTTGGATAAAATCACAAATACCCAAAAGGCTACATGTGACAAGAGTGGGGTTGGATTTGAGGAAAGGAAAAGCTCAAATCCCTATGAGTCAGAAATTGGTTACTACCAAGCTAGACATGAGCCTCAAAGTTGAGAAAAGTACCAAAACCTTGGATAATTCTATAAATGGGAAAATTTAATCATGTATAAAGACAAGTCTTGGTCATGAAGCAAAGGAAGATCAACTTAAAAATGAGCCACCAAAGAAAGGATATGAGGAAAAACCAAAAGGATATATAAATGTTCTCAAGAGTTCCATCAATAATGAGAACAACAAGAGGAAGGATACCAATGTTTTGCAGAAAACTAATATTCCTCATAGAGACAACAAGAAAAAATTCACAAGATCATTTTCCCCAAGGCAAGCGTAAATGAACAGGTTTCAACATTCATTTTATGGTTATTGCTATTCATGTAATAACTTTGCTCACAAAGCAATAGATTGTTGGAAACATGCAAAAGAACTTGGTTGGACCAAGAATACAAATGCTTATGGGTTGCCAAATAAGAATTACAATATCATATGTTATAAATGTAACAACCTTGGTCATAAGGCAAGAGATTGTGGAACACGAGAAATAAATGATGGTTGGAACAAGAATAGAAGTGCTTATGAGTCTTCAAGAAGAAATTATAATTCCTTTGGTCATTTGGTGGATTACAATGTTGTGTGCTACAAGTGCAATAATTATGGGCATATGGCATGATTGTGTAGAAGATTGTTTTTGGAATAACCTAAGCAAAACAAGAAAGTGGAAGCCATGAATAAGAAAAAGGAAGAATTTACAAAGGTATGGAGAAGGAAATAAGAGCATGATAATGGGGAAAATGAAGAATCTATACTTGTGCCTCATGCACAAGAGATATCACCGAGTCATTAAAGAGATGTACAATTTTAGGGGGAGCTAACCATTGCATCATTTTAGCTCCATGAAGAAGACAATTCAAGATAGATCAGATAATGAATATTATATACAAGCATTTTGTTGTCATTGATCAAAAGGGAAGAATTAGTAAAGAAAGAGAAGATATGATTGGAGAGAATAAAGAGAGACTAAAGAACAACTAGGCATACAACAAGATCATTGAGTTATGTTCTTGGGATGATGGAGGTTAAAGACATGAGATGGAAAATTCATAAACACTCCAAAAAAGTACAGTTCAAAGCATGTACGATAATGCAGTTAACAAATGATGCATGATAGTATTTTGAAAGACAAAATACAATGGGAATGGTGACAACATAGTCATTAAAGGCATAAGAAGTATGACACATTGAGAATGATATGATAATAGTAGACTACATATTAGAAAGTTATCTTATAATGAAGTGGAGGAGAATTTATGTCAAGATGAGAGAAAGCCTAGAAGCTTTGAGACAATGGAAGAAGACATAAACCATGATAAAGATGCTATGCATAAGAAAATAGGATTAAGGATCACAAAGCTTTGACTTTTTACCATGAAGAATATTGTGACAAAGATGTTTGAAAGACTAAAAATTGATGAGAGAAATTTACAAAAACCTGATAGGAGGATGAGAATGATCCAAAGGAGTCCTTTCCTAAAGAGTATGATAGAACACACAAGCATGTATTGGGAAAAGCAAAAAGAATGGATAGTAGAAAGTTGGATGGTTATACTTATGTTCAAGTCTCTGTTGATGTAATTGTAGGAGTTGAGAAAATACAACACCACAAACCCCGAAGATCACCTGCATGCAAATAACCTGTCACAAAAGAAGAGATGGAGACAAACAAGCAAGGGTTCTCTGAAAAATGAAAATATATATATCAGAGAGAATGAGATAATGAATTGATATGATAATACAATGAGATCAATCCTTATAAAAGGAGATCGAGAAACCCTAAAGTGTAACCCTAAAATAAACCCTAAAAGGAGAACATTTAATAATTAATATAATTATTAAATGTCACTTTATGCAAACTAAAGTGAAATATTAAGAAGGGAATAAAGGTAACTTAATTAACACAATTAAGTTAAAACCTTTACTCTAACACCCCCCTTAAGATGAGCAAGAGTGCAGCTACAAACAAATGCAAGAAAGAAAAGATAACTACAATGCAAGAAGGCAAATATGGGTCCCGACAACTAGGCCAGATCAGGTACCCAAATACAACCAAATCTCTATAAAGAGGAGAAATAGAGAAAACCTCATGGGAAAAAGCTCTACTCCAAAAAGAGATGCAGAAAGCCAAGAAGAACATCACTGAAGTAGAAGAAGCTGCAAACAACTATCAAAAGATGACTGCTATGGTGCTAAAGAACCTCCATTGAAGATAGGATGATCAGGATCAAGAAGACAACAATCTGCATAAGTGGCCCATACGACACTACTTGAATTATATGGAAAACAAAGGCAAACACCTAGAACGAAGATATAGATGGAACAAGAACCAATAGTCTGAAACACTGATCAACTGAGAATGGAAGATTCCTTCCAAGGCGAAAGCAAGGAAGAATTAGCACGAACAGTATAATACCCCCCCATAATGCTGAACTGGGAGAGCCTGACAGATCCACTGAAATGATGTGTAACACCCTGTAGTGCATGAAGGAGAAGAAACAACATCTGAAAGTGCACAAGAAATCACCTGCAACTAAAAAATTGGTGTGCAAAATAAAGCACACATGCATGAGGCTAGAATCATATGATCCACTGTCGTCGTGGAGGGACACTCACTGGACAAAGGTGTGATGGAAAACAAAAGCAAACTACACAACCCCCCATGGCACTTTATAATAACAGTGCGAGTACATGATATGGCACAACCTTATGTGCAAAATCTCTAAAAAATACATGTACAATAGTGTGGCACTTTATCTCAGTGCGTTTACATAAAAGATAGCTTACAAATGATGCTCAAAATGCCCTCAAAAGACAAAATGTTGGAAATACATGAAGGATAGCCAAAAAACTGACTATAGAATGCACCAAGATAAAAAAGAAGTGATGAGACCCACACCATAGGAAAGATGACAGAACCAGCTTTCCGACGATATCTCGTTTGCCAAAAAATGATATCGTATGCCCAAGTTACGGCCTATGGAAGAAAACAGCTCCAAAGAGGAAAAAAGCCAGCGCTAGAATAAAATTTGACGGTCATACGACCATCACAACAAAAATACTAGCTTAAATTTGATGGCCAAACGACTGTCACCGCAAATGCATTTGAGAAAATACAACACCACAAACCCCGAAGATCACCTACATGCAAATAGCCTGTCACAAAAAAAGAGATGGAGACAAACAAGCAAGGGTTCTCTGAAAACTGAAAATGTATATATCAGAGAGAATGAGAGAATGAATTGATATGATAATACAATGAGATCAATCCTTATAAAAGGAGATCGAGAAACCCTAAAGTGTAACCCTAAAAGAAACCCTAAAAGGGAAACCCTAAAAGGAGAACATTTAATAATTAATATAATTATTAAATCACTTTATGCAAACTAAAGTGAAATCTTAAGAAGGGAATAAAGGTAACTTAATCAACATAATTAAGTTAAAAACTTTACTCTAACAGTAATGATGTCATAGAAGACAATGGATAGAGGTATAATGAATATACTTTTACCATTAATAAAAAAGGGGAAGAATTATAGAAAGGTTGAAAGCTACAACCCTGTGGAAGAGAAAATCAAAGGTAAATGAAGATTTCTTACCATTGATATCAAAGGAAAGTTCAGAAAGAGAGAATTATAGAAGGGAAGAATGATGTCATTAATGTCAATTGGAGGCCTAATAGATAAGAGGAGATTCTTTGTGAATATTTAAAAGCATGTTTCATTTGTAAGATGCATAGCGAATGATGGATAGCAAAATAATTTCCTGATGTGCTAAATTTGAGAAGAACGTCCAAATTATTTATTTGGACAACTGTAGAGGGAGCATATCACCCACACAAAAACGAGACAAAGGTAGAGAATTAGAGCAAGGGAAAGCTTGAGAAAAGGGGGGCATTATTTACAAAGAGCATCACACAAAAAAAGAAAGAACTACATCATGAAGGCGAAATGTATGCTACATCCCTTTGCCATTTATGTCAAAGAGGGAGAGATAAAGTAAGGGGGAGTAATGCAAAAGACGAGAAGTATGTTTGTGTTGCCATTAATGAAAAAGGGGTAAATTGTTGGAATGTTTCTCATTAGTGTCAAAGGTTGATGAGATTGTCAAAGAGATTATCATTGAAGTCAAAGATGAATGAAGAGATTGGTGTCAAGGAAGAATGATGAGATTGTCATTTAGGAGCAACGATTATATTTTTACAAAGAGATTGTCAAAGAGATATAGTGATTAAAAATGAGGAGCAATGGCTAATATTCCTAAAGAATGTGATTACCAATGGTAGTGTAAAATGATATAATTTAGGTCGATCCTCATTGTGGAGACGATGCTATTAGAGAAATTAAAAAATGAATAAAATTTAATAGGCTAACCATACTTTGGCATATGCTCCAAAGTATATAAAATGATTTAATCACACAAATTAATATGATAATGAAGAGTAGTGAATATTGATTAATTAAGAAACAAAAATATATCACTACAAGGCAACAATGAATAATATATATGGTGAGTAAAAATGATTAAAAGGTAATGATTTATATGTTATAAGAGGAGAAATCAAAATAGATTTAATTAAGGTTAAATGAGGTTGACTCTCCAAATGTGTCACCTCCTTTGAGAAGATTAAAATGCTTTATCTGATCGTCCCTCTTGAAAAGTCACCTTCCTTTAAGCAATTCGTCCCTCCTAAATATTATGTGTGTATTTAGTGCTACACAAGGATCCTCTTTAATAAGGGTTCGCAAGTGATCCTAGGTAAACCAAAATGAGGGATAAAGAAGTTCTCAATTTTGAATTATTTACTACCCATTAATATTTTATATTTGTTCCTCTCAAAGCACCTCTCCATAGAAAGAAAAGAAAAGTCTATTTGTGGAAATCAACCTAAAATGGAGTGTTCCTTTTGTGAGATTGGGTTTTCTAGACTAATTGATTGCCATATATTTGTGGAAGTCAATCTAAAATGGAGTGCTCCTTTTCTGAGATTGAGTGGCCAAAACTAAGTGATTTCCATCTATATTTTTTTACATTCTAATTTCTCTTTCATTAGTTAGTTAACATGAAGTAAAATGGTAAACCTAGGAAGTTTTGCATGATTTACTTTCATAGTTAACTTAAATATTTTCTTATACCTTCCTCTTCTTTTTAAATCATTTTAAATAAATTAAAATTACCCTCCCTTCAAAGCTTCTATGAGAGTTTGGACTAAAATATAACACTTTTTTCTATATTTAAAATTTCTCTGGGCATATTTTCAAATCATATAAATAAGGTATGAGAATTTCCCTTACTCCATTTGTCTTAATAACATGTTATACTAATAGCACTTTCTTTTCTAAAATGGTCATTTTTTAGTAAAAATATAATATTTTCTTTTGATTAGTAATCAATATGGATGGATGTTTCATTGCATGATTCATCAATATGAGCCTTTTGCTTGACACCTTATTGCTCACAAATTCTCTGCTTAATTGAAAAAATATAAGGCTACAAATTATGATGTTCCTACATTGCTATGATTGATTTCTAAACACCATAAATTTATCTGAGTTTTGAAAATGTTCAAATCATCTATATCTACTTGTGCTAGAGTTTTTAGTAACTTGCAAGGAAATAAAATAAACAATTAAAAGAGAACAATATCACATGTAAGAGATAATACAATATTTGAGAAATAATCCATTTTCAATCAATTGTAAAAGCTCGCTCCTTTGATGAAGGCCACTAAGAACACTAAAACCGTTTCACTTGCACCTAATCTAGCTAAATAAATGAAATGCAATCTTATAATTTCATGAAACATGGTAATGGAATTTAATATTTTATTTTCAAAATCCTTAAGATTAGTAATTAATTCAATCATGGATGATGGATTCAATTAAATATTATTTGATGATGCGGCCTAATACAAATCACTCACAAAATACACACTACATAATTCAAATACTGACAATATTCACACATCACACAAGAAATATGTAGAACAATTTTTCAGTGATTCAAGTATAAATACATCAATAAAATTTGTTGCTAGGGTTTACAATTAGAATTAGTCTTCAATCTTGAGTTACAATAATGAATAAGTACAAACATGGGTGTGAATTCACAAACACTAAACTTATGCACGACCCTTCTATTTGATGCTCTATTTGATATAGATCTAAAATCCATTCTCTTCTATCTTTTGCTTCCTCTAACTATCCCCACTAATAGGAAATGTTGATATATATAGAGAAATATGTGTTTTTGCACCAACCAAAAAATGTAGTACATTGCACATGAGATAAGAATCATAGGCTCAATATTAAATGATTTATTCTATGGTTTCACCTTGGAGTTGGATACCTTGTTATGAAATGCATAAATAACCACTATTTAATAAGTGTGACATATGTATGCTTTGAAAGTCAATGCAATATTAACCACATACCTCTTGGGACAAATAATACTTTAGGAAACATTATCATTTTCCACAAGCTTCAAATATGCGATGCACAATAAAATAGGCCTTCCTTAAGTAGGTATAACAAGCAAAATCTTGTACATATACACTAAATACAAAAGTAAACACACATACATGCTTAAGACACCCTTGAGATTCTTTAGACAAACTTTGAAGGTATTCTAATGAAAAATTTGAACTACACAATAATATAATTATTTTCTAGTCTATGTGTTCAACATAAATATTATGGTGAGAATAAACATTTGCAAATTAGACAAGATGACCATGAGAACTAAGGAAAAGAAAAACAAAAAAAAGATATTTTTGGTTGATCCAAGATTTCTCTTAGGCTTGAAACACTCTTGCATCAATACTATAGGAACACAAGTCTCGAATGAAATTCCATCTCTTAAATATCCAAGGTGTCTACTTCATCAAGGGTGTGTAATTCCACACTTAAAATGTATGTATCTATACCAAACGGTGGGCACACAAGTTGACTACATAGTAACTAAAACATCTTCTATGTGAAGAGACAAAAGAAGAATGAATTCAACTCCCCATATTAGTGTAATTCCCATAAGTTTAACCCAACTAAAATATTTGAAAGCTAGTCTAAATTATTTAGTTAAGATATCATGTCCAAAAACTAAAACTTACTATTCATTTGAAATAGAAATTTTCTATCTCCTTTGCTCAAAGTCTCAATTTTTCGGTTGTAGAGTTGGAGTTACATTTAAGGTAGAGACAAATGATATCTTTATATTTTTTTAGTAGTTGGCTTCTCCAATGGCCTATTCTAACTAGATTAAGGTTAATTTTTAGTTGTTTTGAGAAACAAGGTGGAACTATTTTAGTAAAATATTCTATAAAGTGTATGCAAATATGGAATTAATTTCTTAATCTTGGATTACTACTTGTTTGAAAGCACCAGGGGTGTTTTTCCTAGTTATTTGAACTTATGAAATTTCTCCTTTGGTCTATTTTCAAGCTTGAGCAATGTAGGTGGTGTGTTACTAAGTTCGTCAAACTCTCTCATTTATTGCCCAGAGAGAAACAATTAACTTCATTTAGAAGTGGGTGGTGATCTACAAAGTTATGTGAACTACCTACTTCCTTGCCCGCATAGCTGTTTCTTTTCAAATTTTTGAAAAGCGGTTATATTGAGGTAGTGATGTGAAAGCTGACACATGCCTACACAACGTGGAATGGAATTTAATGTGTATCTACTTACAAATTTCTTGCGGGAATCAAAGGGAAATTCATGCCAAGAATAAACATTCTTCAATTGCGACATTCAATCTGGGAGATGTGAAGAAATAAAGCATGCCAATGCATACTTCCATCCTTAGAGTCTAGGGTTGTTCTGAATTATTTTTGTTTATATATTTTCCTTACGAGCATACGATTTTCAAGCTTGTTTTTCCTTGCATTTTAGATTACCTGGTGAAAATCCGCTCAAACCCAAGTAAACCAAAAATGGCCAAAATTAAGTGTCAAGAGTATGAGTATGTCACTGGGTTAACATGCGACATGCTTGTGATAAGAGATACCAAGCTAGGGCCAGTAAATATGAATGAGCTTAAAGAAAAATTCAATGCTCCCAATCCACCACCTATCACACAAAGAGTAAATTGAAAGAAGATTGGTAGAGGAAACTACCTTTCCCATAGTTGTGCAATGCCTAGAATTGATTCTAGAGTGTATAAGGAATTATAATGCTTAGACCCGAGAAATAAAGACTGAGGACAACTGCTTGGTGATTAAAATTCAAAGAGACACCTTTGCCTCATGCTTGAGAATTCTTGAAAAAGAACCCTTCTCGCTCATGGATTTCACCAGTGCTCAAATTGAGTTTTCACTCAAGAAGGGGTACTATCAGAACATAATGGCAAGGAACTGGTTAGAAAAACCTAGGGGGGGCAAATCTCAATTACCTCAAAAATTACACAGGAACCATTTTGCAGGAGAGATATCAAACATGATTATGTTGCCACATAGAGTTCAGGGGAATGAAGATGTCTTTGGTTTTCAAGAATGGATGTATTTATTCATTCATATTATACTCAAAGGAACCCAATTTTTTAGATTGGACGACACTTATCAGTGTCAGGTTACACAACCAACTGGTTTACTTTCTTATTGATAGGGAATTTTTCATGTCCACTTATTTGATTTACGCTATTGCAAATACTAGACCTTGGATAGGATTGAGGCTAAGTAATCTCCCTCGTGATCAGGCACCAATTTTTGAGTACCTAGATAAACTATAGTTGAATAAGAGATTTTCTCATCACAGGAGGATATCAAACACCCTCACTATGATGGTGGCCAAAGAATTGCAAGGGAAAATTAAAATGTGGCTTTCACCTGAGGCTATGCAGTTTGTCAACTATGATGGTAGCCATTTCATTTAGTTTTAGAGGTTTTCTTATATTAGGGTTGGTGGTTTCACTAGTTTTCCCATCAAACTCCCAAGGCACTCGAAAGACAAATTTGTGATGATTGAATTTTGTAGGCAATTGGTGGATGTCAAAAAGAGATGCCAAGAGTGGAGAAAAGTGACAGTGCAATTTCCAGTTGGTTTCAGCCCCTACACATGTGATTCCATGTCGGATGCCCTCAATATAGAAAAGGAAATAACCAGGTACAATCTACATACCTATGATGAACATTTTCCTTTCGATCTTAAGGATTATATTAAAGATAATTTGAAGCTGGGTCCTAGTTTTCTCCATTTTCCTACTCTAGAAGACTATTGGGAAAATCGTTTTGATGATTTTGAAGTAAGAAAGAGGAGTTGGATGAGATTTTCCTTGAGACAAATAATCATATATAATTTGAGTTTTGATGTACAAGGAATTGAGGATGACGGGTCAGAATTAGTAGACCCAATTTTCATAGACTTAATAGAAAATCAACCCATTCCCACTATGGATTGGAGTAGTAAAGATAAAGAAACAATTAAGGCTAGGAATGCTCATGTTTTGGAAAGGACCCAAGAGTGGGTTACCAAGAAGAAGACAAAGCAATCCCGTCCTAATAATAGATCACAAAACACCCAACCAACAAGAGGTAGTGGTCAGCCTTCTGTAACTGGAGGAACCTCTAGGGTTGATTCACATTCAATGCAATCTAAGGCTCAAGGCGATGGTGACGAAGAACCTCCTAAAAATAATGTGCTTCAACTGAAATGTGGAGATGACCTCCTGAATTTACCTAATCTGGATCAGGATAAAGGGGATGAAGGGGAAGGAGATGACTTAAGTAATATTGATGTTAGTTCCTCCTCCCCATAACCTCAATCATCACTTGCCAAAGAGGTTGATGAACCTCTAAAACAAAGATCTTGTCCACTCTCTTCACAAGGTGTTTAGATGAATACTCCTCCCATGAATAGAACAATTTTCCCCTCCTCCAGTTCCAAAGCAACCAATGTCCCCAATACTCCTGTTTGGCTAGAAGACACTCTATTGAGAAAGATGAAAGCAGTGCGACAAGACCTCCCGAAGCAAGATATGGTAGGACAATTTCTCCAAAGGACTCCAAAACTCAAGAAGTTGAAAACTACTGCCCAATTAATTGATGATGTTAGATCAAGAAACTTATGCCTGGAAGTTGCTCATCCCACTACACAAAAGGAAGTCACTTAGGCAACATCTAGTGAATTTTATGTTGAAAGAATCAACCTGGGACCCCCTACAAGGGATGGACATGTACAAATATTCCAAGTGTTTGCAACAAGAATGGTTGAGAGGTCCAAGAAAGATAAAGAAAGAAAAGATGAATTGAAAAGGAAAATCCAAGTCTTAATTGAATGCTTGAAATTGGTTTTTGACCTGTCACCTCAATCGATATCTCAAGTTTAGTCATCCTTTGATCCGGTTTCCTTAATAGGAAAAGAGACAGTAAGTAAAATGAAGAGCTGCAAAAACTTTGGCAAGGTTGTTGAGGAATGGAGTGGTGGGTTAATTAGAAAGGGTAGCAAAATTATTTCTGAGTATCTTAAATGTTTAAAAGGGTAAATACTTCAAGAATAGAGGTTCAAGAGGAGTTCACCACTACTGAGAAATAAGAAAAGGTGTGGAATCAATATGTAAATGAAATCAAGGCTATGATAGGCTTTGAAATGGAAAAGCTAGCTGCTAAGAAAATCATACCCAATGTTTCTAATGCTCATTGCATGATCTGGAACAAAAGTGTGGAATGGAAGTTACAGATCACAAAACAAGGCCTACAAAAGTTTCAGGAAGTCTGAGCCGAATTCAATGCAATACTGGACGAGTTTCATAAAAGTCTTGTTTCCCTCAAATTGCAACCTGAAAAGGGAGGAGATGGGAGTAATGAAAACACCAAATCCTTGGAGAATAATTTTCAGAAGATAGTTGATGGAATTTTCATCTCTCAATCTTTTGATGTTGAGCACTTGAGAAAATTCAATGAACTAGATCTCATCCTATCTCAGGCGACAAGGATCATGAACAAATATGGTCAAAGAATCGAAGTCATACAAGATATCCAATTGGCATGGAGATTACAAATGGGAAACATAACCATTCCTTACCATAAAGAACTTCCACATGTCATCAAGGCCTTCCAAGCCTTGCAAAAATGACTTGCCATGTCTATAAAAGCTGGAAGTGAAGCGCCACCGTCGTAACTTTTAGTTGCTTTATATTTCTTGAAAATACTTTAAATTAAAATAAATTAGGGGAAAAGAGGCGGTTACTCACTTGCTTGATATATATGTATTTATTTTTAATTATTTCTCTCTAGACATCATGAAAAATACTTGATATTATGTGATCTTGAATACAATTTTGCTGTGAAATGAAATCTCTATTTGTTTGTGTGCATTTAGTTTACAAAGATATCTGATATTCTTAAATCTATGCATTTAGGTATATCTTGATGTTTATGCTATTCCTGTGTAGTCGTGTATACATTTGTCTTTGTCTTTGATTTCAATTTACTATAGATATTGGGTTTATATTTATGTTACAACATCTCTAGCAAAACTGGTCTTTGAGCCGGTAATTTTATAATCTATTTCATGCCTATTGGTCTTTGTGCTAATATTTTTGCGATTTTTCATATACGAACTAGTCTTTGAGCCATTACCTTTATTACTTTTCTCTGATCTTGGTATTCAAAATTTTCCTTGTATTGAGTTTTCCTTTCTTGCTTTTGAGTTAAAAGCATACATATGTTTAGTTAGATTAGTTAAATTCATTGCATATCATATGAGGGAGTTGTACCTCCAAAATTTAGAGGAAATTCACAAATGAAATTGTGATCTTTCTAGCACTGTTGGGGAACAATCACACCTTTTGAGAAAAATAACTCATTATTTCTCAAGGTGCCCAATCTGTTAACCAACAGATTTTTGCCGACTCCGCTGGGGACTCAAATGAATCAAATAAAATTCCAGTTTCCTTATCCGGGTTTTACATATTGAATATCTTAAGCTCACCATGGATTCTAGAAGATTTACTAGGAGAGAGAGAAGTAGGTGTGTCTCATACCTAGTTTTTGTGTCTTTGCAAAGAAGTAACTTTTCCTAGATTATTCCTTCTCGAAGAAGGGTCAAGGCTAGAAGTAGACTTGTTTCTCCAACTTTGGCACCTCTAGATTATTCAACTTCTCAGGCTTTAGTGTTACATGGGACTATCCTTCTAGTAGTTGTAAACTTCCCTCACATTATGGAAAATCAACCGCTTGTCCCATGGGGGGCTGCTATAGGTCCTTTGATTTTGGAATTTTTTTTGCATGACTTACCTAAAGGCTCTCGTAAAAATCTACCCAATTTTATGGTTGATGGAAAGATCTCACTTGAGGAGCATATTGATGCCTTCTTTGTATCTTGTGGTGTGCTTGGATTGTAGGAAGAATATGTGGCAGTTAGGCTCTTTGCAGAATCCTTAGTGGATGTCATGACACAATGGTTCTATCAAACTTCGCGTGGTTCAATCAACAACTAGGAAACTATGTTAAGTAAGTTTGAAGCCAAGTTCAAAAGTGCAGATGATGATCTTTCATTGATAACATAACACAAATGAAGAAAGAGGCAAGTGAGCCTATGAGAGAGTTAGTTGTATTTTTAATAGGATAGTATCTCAGATCAATGTTGC
Organism: Sequoiadendron giganteum; assembly: GCA_007115665.2. Taxonomy (NCBI): domain Eukaryota; kingdom Viridiplantae; phylum Streptophyta; class Pinopsida; order Cupressales; family Cupressaceae; genus Sequoiadendron; species Sequoiadendron giganteum. The sequence continues at coordinate 745,512,975 of CM021101.1, read as the reverse complement.
TAAGAGACCCTTAGAAGAGATGCAAAAGTGCTTCTTCATCGATGCACAACACCTAGATATTGGTTTTCTCTTGAAAAGACAACCAGTGAATACTTTGGAGGCCACATAAATGCTTGCTATTGAATTAGAAGATGACTTCATCACAGTGGGGAAGTGGAAAAGATAGATGCATACAAACAAGTCGTAGCTGACTACCTCATCGGATCCTATGATGCAAAGACTAGAAAACAAAATTATTGCTCTTAAAAGACAATTACCTAAAAGTAATTAGCATTATTAGGACTTCTCAAGAAAAGTGAATTATCAGCCAGGAAAAAAGAACCTTCCCCCACCTCCAACTCAACATAGGTTGGTGATAAAAGCTCCTCCAGGAGATAACAAGAAGAATATGTGCACCTTTCACCTTAATTCTAACCATGATGGATCATAATGTCCTAAGATGAACAAATTCATGCAGATGGCCACTATGAAGGAGGTCATTGAAGATGTTAATGAGGAGGGAAACCCTTCCAATCAATATGGTGACTTTGCGAATCGGTACCTTGAGTTTGAACTTGATGATGATAGAGGAAAAGATGTCTATATCACTCTGGACAAGCCTCCTTGTGCCTATATCACACGAGGACAACAAAACACTAATAAAAAAGGTACTCAGAATTCTCCTAAAGTTTTACTTACTAGAGCTAGTTCCACTTCAAAGGGAGAATATGTATCACGCACGACCACAAAAAGTTTTTCCAAATATTCTGATGTGTCATCTACTGCAAAGTCTCTTGGAGCCTTTGATATTGTTGAATTTTGGAAGAACTCTAAAGTGCAAATTTCACAAGCAGAATACTTACCCATGAATCCTAAAGAATTAGACGTATTAATTGAGTTTGTTAGACCAAGATAGTCTGAGTCCCATGTTGGTTTAGATGAACATATGATTAGTTCTTAGGGCTCAACTACTAATGTGGCATCCAACAATAAAGGGACTTCATCATATAATTTTGATGATAGACCCAATCCTTTATGTGTGTCACTATTTGTAAATTGGTTCAAATTGAACAACTATATTATTGATTCTAGTGCCTCTGGTAATGTTATGCATGCAAAAATTTCTCGAGCTCTGGGATTGAACCTGAACAAGAAATTTGGGGAATTCTATTCCATGGATTCCAAACAAGTTCCATTAATTGGGAAAATGCACAAGCTGCACTTGCGGATCACCCAAACAAATGGCTTAAACTCACCATTTTGGTAGCCAATATACCAGCTAGCTATGGCATGCTATTAAGCTGAAGTTTTTGTAAAGACTTAGGTGGTGAAATTTAATTGGATTGATCTTATGCTACTATACCTATTGGCAATAAGAAAGTATGCTTGGATCTTGAGCCTAAAGCAAAGATAACAGTACTGAAATTAGAGGACCCTAAGGCTCAAATTTTGTTCGAAGAAGCTGAATTTGGAAATTATATGTTATTTTTAGATGAAGATAAAAAAAATCAATGTGGTTGATTTAGGTTCAAATTCAAAACTTTGGACAATGGAGTTTGATGGAAGCTACTCAAATTTTGAATTAGGAGCTGGTGTGGTTCTCATTTCTCCTTTTGGTGAAAAAATTCCTTTCTCTTAAAAGTTGGAATTTGCAAACACCAATAATACCATAGAGTACGAGTCTCTCTTATTGGGGTTAGCTAAAGCAAGGAGTATGGGAATTAAGACACTCTGAGTTTTGGGAGATGCTGAATTTATCGTCAATTAGGTGCAAAAGATTTTCATTGTAAAAAATGAAAGGTTAAGACATTACATGAACAAGTTATGGGATGCTTTTGAATGTTTTGAGGCATTTTCAATAGAGGTCATTCCTAGGGAATGAAATTCCAGGCTTGATTCTTTAACCATTTCTGCTTCCCTATTGCTACCACATCCTGATTTCAGGGACAAATCTTATAGGATTGAATTGATTTATCAACACAACGCGTTTGACAATGTTAATCACTAACAAGTGTTCGGGAATTATAAGCAGATTCATGCCTTCCTAGAGGTTGCTGAAATTTTTGCCCAAAATTTCTTCGAAGGAAGCTCCAATGAGTGTAAATAATTCTGCCCTAATGACATCAGTGAGATGAAGGATAGGGTCATATAGTTGAAAGGTAATATAATTTCTAAGGGATTAGTTTCTTTGGAGGATCTGTTTGATCGACATGATCAATCCATTAAATGGAAAATGAATGAATCCATGAATAGTTCTAGATATTTTGAAGCGGTGAACATCAAGAGTCCCAACTCTCCTAAAATGGTCTATATTGGAAAATGTTGTTCTCCAGAAGAAAGGGAAAAGTTGATATCCCTGATCATCAATTACAAGGAAGTTTTCACCTAGTGATATGATGATATTAAGACTTTCATGGGTGGGAAATTACAACACCACATTCCATTGAAGGGTGAGATATATGTTTTCAGATAGAAACAAAGAAATTACAACCCTAAGGTAATTGATGCAATTTTTAGGGAAATTGATAAAATGCTGAAAGCTAGAATAATGTACCTGATTCATCATTCAACTTGGGTAGCCAACATTGTTCCAGTCCATAAAAATAATGGTGAGATAAGGATTTATGTGGACTTTAGGGATCTCAACCAAGTGTCCCTAAAGCATAACTACCTGCTTCCAAACGTGGATCATATCCTACAGATAATTGTTGGCTCAAAGATGATGTCCATGCTGGATGGTTTCTCTGGCTATAACCAAATTAGTGTGGTAGGAGAAGATCAGTGTAAGATGATGTTCACTACACCCCGGGGAACTTTTTCTTACAATAGGATGCCTTTTGGGCTTGTTAATGCCAGAGCGACTTTCCAAAGAACCATGCACCTATCTTTCAAAAATATCCGAAATAAGATCATAGTCATTTATCTAGATGACCTAACGGTGTTCTCTAAGAAGAGAATGAATCACCTAAGTGACTTAGAGAAAGTGCTGCAAAGGTGCAAAGAGCACGCCACCTCCCTCAATCATAAGAAGTTAGTGTTCAGAGTAACTGAAGGTAAGCTATTAGGCCATATTATGTGAACCCCAATCCTAGACCTACATAAACATGAGAAACAAACACATAATTAGATCAAATGCAAGTGAGAATCAAGATTCCCCATGAAATCCATTTAAATTGCAAAGAATAAGAAATGAGATGAAGAACATAAGAAAACATAAACAAAAGTTATCAAATCTTATTCAATGTAAATGAAAATCTTGATCCCATGGGGGAGTTGGTGCCAATTTGATGTGTAAATTGGCCCTTTACCAACTACTATGATGCAATGTTGATGAGTGATGCACTTTGATGAAGATTCAATGGAGCTCCATGATGAAAAATCTACATAACCTAGCTAAGATCTTGATAAAATGGATGAAAATAAATATTCTTGAGGATGAAATTGAGTGGATTGAGTTTACTCAAATTGTGGATGATCAAATGAGAAGAAAAGCTTCTTATTTATAGATAAGATTGAGAGAAGAAGAGGCAAAATGGATGAATGTGGGACTAATCTTCAACCAATGGCCAAATGCCACTTGTCAAGATGTGAATGGAGGAAGCTTGAGCACATTTTGGTGATTGTGCACAATAAATGTTATTAGGTGGAATTTGAAAATAGTGAAATGACATGCAAGAGGGAAAAATGATGAATTAAATGACACTTGGCTCAATGCACAAGGACATGTAAGAGGAATGAATGTCTTGTTGGAAGGACAAATCGGGATTTTCAAATTTGGAGGAATATTATCAAAAGATGCCAAGTTGAAAGAAAATAGGGATTTAATAAATCAATTAAATGTATTTTCATGTGCAAGTGGCAAAATCTAGAGAATTTTGGAGATTAGGATTAAATTAATGAAGGGTTAATTAATTTAATGAGGGATTAGGTGATGTGACTATTTGATTTAGATTTATGGGTTGATTTAAATCAAAAGATGAGAATGTGATTTAGATTTAATTAAATAAAGTATTTGATTTATTTAATTAAAGAGGGATGATGATGTTAGATTAAATCAAATAAGGTTTAATTTATTTAATTTAATAAGATGACTTTAGAGATTTAACTAAATAAAATGAATTATTTAATTAAATAGGGACATAAAGTTCATTAAATCAGATTGATTAATTTAATCAACAAGAGAGAATGACTTAATTAGATAAATAATGATTATTTATTTAATTAAGGGATGAAGAGTGATGACAAGCTGAGAAGATGATTTAGGATGAAACGGTGTTAGTAATCAGGATCAAGTGTGTCGGTATTTTTTTCATGTCTACATTTTGCTCCTCTTTGAAGCAATGCACTTGTTGTGTTGGTTCAAAGAATAAACTGTTGTGATCAAAATTCAAAAAAAAATTCTCAATTTTTAGATGCCCCATTGCTTTCTTGGTGAGAAGAATTATGTTGGTATATTGCCTCCTCAAGAGATCAAACGAAAATTAGGATTTTTAGGTGATCTCGCGAAAAAAGAGGACAAGGCACCTGACGGGTCCAAAAAGGCTCTCGGATGCCAAAAAATGCGTTAGAACATCAAAAATGATTGAAAATGGCCTTCGGTTGGGAAAAAACAGGATCGAGGGTCCAAAACCCTAACTGAATTGCTGAATTTGGTCAAAACAATCCTAATTTTTAGGCTTAAATAGACCTTAAGGGGTCATTTTCAAATCATTTTCACACTTAGCCTTTAAAGATTTTTGCATTTTGAGCTTTGAGTCTTGATCGATATGGTGGAAAGATTGCTTCCCCAACACGTGCCAGAGTGAGTACGAGTGCACCAGTGGCCAACCGGTGCAGGACCCGTGATATGTACCCCTTTCCTGACTTGTGATTTTGATTTTTTTAGTGCATTTAATAGGGTCAAAGTCAATTTTGAGTCGATGCTATATAGTGCCACTGCAAATGCTAAATCGACATCGCACAACCTCTAAGTGCACCGCATATGCAAATAGCACCGCCACAAGCCACTTTAGAAATTAGGGTTTTGGGGATTAGTCAGCCGCATATGCGAACAACGCTGCAGCGAGCTTGTTTGGGATTTGGAACCTAGGAGCATGGTCAAACTGCACCACGACGACATATTTTGGAATTTGCAAACTGTGCCGCATTTGCTGTTTGGAATGTGGGAACTTAGTTCGAGGGCCTGATTTTTTTCTGAAACTTAACTCAGTGACCTCTTTTTCATAGGAGGACCTCAGGATACTACATTCTAGGGAGCACAAATGCTCGGTGCTCAACGGATTAGACAATTTACACAATTTTCTCTAGGAGCATCTCAGTGCCATTGGGTTATGGTATATCACATATGTTCATACTGTTCGGACCCATTTGGGATGATGAAAGCCCTGGCAGAGCGATGGCTCAACAAGACATCCTCCTTTCACTTTCCTACTGGTGAGGCCACAGTTACATTAGAGGATGTTTGGTGCATCCTACGGCTACCCATTCATGGTGAGAGGGTCATTTACGATGTGGATTCCAAGAGAGATGCTTGTTATGAGGTTATGGGGCTCGAGGCTATTGTCTTTTCTTAGGGCCACATTGAATTAGAGAGGTATAAGGGCACAATTCCCATCTTCAAACTGATAGTTGCAGTGATCATATCAGGTCTCGTGGCACCGAATTGGTGGGACCAATATTTGAGTCTAGGTTGGGAATTGGCATGGGAGCGGATGCTCTTTCAGAGAGAGTGCCTTGCATGGGGTCGAGTGATGTTGGCCTCACTTTATAGTGATTTACATGAGTTTTCCTATTTGGATAGCAGGGCCATTGGGGTCGGGGGGTTACTTTGCTGCACGTCTGGGCTTGGGAGTGCATTGCAGTGCTCCGCCCTTAGGTTACACCAATTTCTATAGAGACAAATGGTTTGATTATTTGGTGATATGATAAGGCTCAGATCACCTTCATGCACACAGGGGTAGGTGGTATCGCCCACTGGAAGCGAGTCCTTGATGAGATGACAGAGTTTACTTGGAGGCCATGGCTTGGTATAGGTCCCTGGATGGATGATGTACAATAATTGTTCTTTGCTCGACAAGATAGGTTGATGCAGGGTAGGGAGCATACTATGGTCGAGTGATACCTTCCAAATAGAGTGGCTCGATAGTTCCAAGATATACAAGACAAACCCGATGACCAGTACATGGCAATCTTTGCCCATACTATGAGGGAGATTGCATGGGGCAGACCTATCCTATTAGATGAGGCAGTGACATCCTTTTAGTAGTTAGTGGCCAGGTTGTGGCCATATGATCAGGGACAGGGTGATGTAGGGTTGACATAGGCGTACAAAAATTGGTTTAGACCCCCTTTGAGGTTGATAGATCCAAGTGCAATGCTTGCATGATGGAGACCCAAGGGCTGATTAGCAAGCCGAGGTTGAGGATAGGGAGGCAGGGGTGACGGGGATAGGGATGGAGATGGAGGTGGACCACCTCCACACTAGACACCACCTCGGGTATAGGAACATCAGACACCACCCCGGGTGCAGACATCGCTTAGAGATCAGGTACAATAGACCCCACCTAGATATGGGGAGAGAGAGGTCCCTCAGCAACAACCCCCATAGCCAGACCACCGAGATGCCCTGATCCAACAATTGCAGGCTCAGGTACAAGTTTTGACAACTAAGAGGGATCAGGCTTGGCAATAGGTCACAACACTTATGGCAGAGAGAGATCAGGACAGGTCTGAGAGAGACCAAGAGATAGGTCGAAGGAGGCAGCTTGAGAGCGCAACCTCTTCATCTCAGGGCCGAACAATATCCCTACAAGCATACCGAGAGGTTGTTAGAGAGGCCGAGTACTACAGGGTCCATTACAAATAGGCAATGCCACCAATAGGCCAGGTAGTAGAGTTTTCTCAAAAGACACGCATGAGGCAACATGAGGATCATGCCAAGAGGTAGGAGGGTAAGGGGTTTAGCCAATAGGGCTAGCCTTATATTTTGATCATAGACAATATTCATTTTTGATTCATGGGCTTTGATTTGTTATTGCCCCTATTGTATCATACACATTTGATCCTAATTTTGTACCTTGATAGCTACTCATGTTTATATATATATGAGATGATTCAATTTATGAGATGTATTATTCTATGTGTGATGGATGCATTTAATTTCCTATGTGTTATGATATGATGTAGTGATTATGGATGCATTTTATTTTTTTGTATATTTTCTATGCATTTATGGTGACGATGTATGGATGCAATCATGATATACAAAATGGTTTTCTATATTGTCCTAATTGAATTATGTGATGTATTTATGTATCCAATGATATGTAGGTGACATATTTTTTGTTTCCTTTTTCTTATGAATTTATGATTGATGTATGAAATTCAAATGTCATGTCCTTATTAGATGATACATGGTATTTATGATATGCAGTGGTAATGCAATGAATGCGATGTTATGTTATGAACTAATGTTTTAATAATATGATAATATGCAATGTATATGATTATGACATAGTGATCCTTATGCAATGATATGCAACACTATGTGATTTATGCAATGGATGTTTTATTATGATAATGCAAGATGATCTATGATGTGATGTTTTATGATGACGATTATATGATGAAATTATTGATTTGTGTATGTAAATGATAGATGATTTATGCGATGATGCTTTATGAAATGTAATGGTAATAAAGAAATGATAATGATATGTAAACAATAATGTGGAATGGAATGCAAATGACTTCTTATGTGTAATGTGGTATGATGCGCATGTGGATATGATAATGATGACATCTATGATAATATATATAATTCATAACTTAATAATGCCTATGCAATAATGGCATGTAAATGATTCTATATTAATGATGAAATGCAATGCATCTATATTTCCTACATGATATGCTAATGATTGGTGGATGCAGGATGGATGCATTTTCGTAATGTTTTTGAGTAACTGTCACAACATGATGTTAGTATGGAAAGAATATAGAAGAAAGAAGATCCAACAAGATTTATTTTATGATGATGGTAATGCAACCAGAAGTTGGGATTTTAAAAGGGCCATTTACTTTATGTTTGATAACACATGTAGGTACGATGCATCAAGGTATTAAGAACCAGGATGGTGTTGTACCTAGTGTGATGGACTTTGACTCGACAATCAGATAGGAGTATTCCTATTCACACTTGTCATACAAAACCTTATTCAGGATGTAGTTTAGATACTCTAAATGTCTCAGACCAAAAAATAGAAAAGAAAGACTTCCTATGTGGTCAACAAGACATCTTAAACATCCTCTCTACAACCCAAACAAAGCACACATAACCAAGTTATATTACAAGAACATCCAAAAAGCACAATAGATAAAAAGATAATGATCGTTGCCCCATTTATTTCTCTCTAAACCATTTTGATTAAGCATCATTGAGAGGTCATTGGAATAAGCGCAAAACAAGATAAGTAAAAAAGACCAGATAAAGCAAACAAACAAGCTAATGTTCTTCATACCGCTAGCCAAGACTAAACTATGGTGATGCCTGATGTTGATGTCCATTGTAGGAAGGATGCATCCTAGGACATGTTGTTATCAGGTGATGATGAGATTTGATTGGATGATAAATGATTGATACTTCTCCATTTACTAACTTGCTAACTTACTGATCTAGAGTTGAGAATTTGACGTTTAGGCGTTCTATTTTGAACTTGCTAGACTTGCTTCTAACTGACTTGCCAAAGGATGATGATCATGATGATTTATTATGAATGAAGATTTATTACGGGTGAAAGCGAGATGAGACAGATGCACCATATTGGGTTTTTTCGAATATTTGAATGTTTTTGGTGTTTTGAAATGTTTTGAGGCTATTTTTGGTATTTTTGAGATATTTTTTATTTTTTTGGGTTTTTGAGATTTATGACCAAGAGTCTAACCTATAGACCTATCCTAGGGGTCTCAGGAGCTGATCAAAAAATTAGCCTTGCCTACGTTATACATGCAGAGACCATGTAGTTCAACTTACACAGACTTGATTATTGATGAGATAGATGGGCAAACAGATTGCCATTTTATTGTGACGAACACCTAAAGGACTGACCTAACAAGTCTCGGGGGATGATCAAAGATCAAACTTGCCTACGTTCAAGCTCAGAGATGACGTAATTCAGAAAGATGACTCTACTGACATGATTTTTGGATTTTTGATTTTGATATGATTTGGATGTTTTTTGATTTTTCTGATTTTTTGATGTTTTTGATTTTTTGATGGATTTTTTGAATGTTTTTTGATTTTTTGATTTTGAGGAAGATCACAAAAATATACATTAATCTGATCCGATGTAGGTACAGGAACATGCCCCTACCATGATGCGATAGACTACTTCGATATAGGTAGGACAAACTTACCTTTGGGATATGCCAAGTAGTACTAGGGTTGAACATGATACGAACACAAGATCAAGCTATGGTATAGACACAAATGGATGGATGGATGATAAATGATGGATGAATGGTAAAATTTAATGGACAAGGGAGCGAGTCACAAAAATCTTGGTGGATGGAGAGTGATTTATTTACACTTGGTGCCTCTTTTCCAGGTTTTCACCAAGGTACTTGTCCAAAGCGCCACCGAAGTCGTTTTAACTAGAGGACGATTTTTTTTCTTTACTGTTTTTCAATCCTTTTTTTGATTTTTTTGTATTTTGGTTTTACCCTTAGAAGATCAAGTGTAAATTTTTTTGATATGGGAGCTATTCATGGGCTCCTACAGAGGTTCACCTTTTGGTGTTGATAACTGATATGCCCCTGACTTATAGCTCACTGTGATGATGGAAGGTCCTAGTCAATTGGGTTCAAACTTACCTTTGCTTTCTGGATTTGACATGTTTTTTTGATTCTCCTTTAGTAATAGTTCACCGAATTGGAAGGTTTGCCTCCTGATTTTCTTGTAGCTATGTTTGAGGTGATTCTAATAGACTTGCAGGTGATTTAGGGCATCCATGTGCCACTCATCTAATAGCTCCAACTCATTCAGCCGTGACACCCGATATTCTTCATCTATAATAAGATTTTGTAGTGATATCCTAAGGGACGGGAGCTCGATCTCAATGGGAGGATGGCTTCTAATTCATAGACCAGGGAGAAGGGGGTGACACCTATTGGTGTGCGGATGCTGGTGCGATAATCCCATAAGGTGAGATTTAGCTGTAGATACCAATCATGACCAACGTCATTGACTATTTTCTTAAGGATTTTCATAATGGTTTTGTTGGTGGCTTCTGCTTGGCCATTGCCTTGGGGGTAATAAGAAGTGGAAAAGAGATGTTGGATGTTGAATTTTTGGCAAAGGTCATGGACATCCTGATTTTTGAAAGGTGTCCCATTATCTGAGATAATAGCTTGGGGGACACCGTATCAGCAAATGAGGTAGTTCAGGATGAACTTATATATTTTCTTTTTAGTTATGTAGGTCATGGGAATGGCTTTGACCCACTTTGTAAAGTAATCCGTGGTAGTGATGATGAATTTGTGGCCATTGGATGAGGTGGGGGTGATTTTACCGATGAGATCAAGCCCCCACTGTGAGAAGGGACAAGGTGTAATGATGGGATGGAGCTCTTGAGCTGGTGCATGGATGAGGTCCCCATGTTGTTGGAACTACAAACATCTTTTGACAAAGTCATGAGCTTCTCTTTCCATCGTAGGCCAATAATATCTGATCCTCAATAGTTTCTTGGCCAAAGTCATTCCACTCGAGTATGGACCACAAATGTCGTCGTGTACCTTGGTTAAAGAAATTAGAGCTTCCTCAGTATTTAGGCAACGTAATAGGGTTCCTTCGATGCTCCTACAGTAGAGGGTTTCTCCTAGGATGACAAAACATGAAGACTTCTTGACAAAATCTCTTTTAAGGTTCAGGGTTATGTCAGTGGGAAAGACTCATATTCTTAGGTAAGTGTAAATGTCATGATACCAGGGATCACTAGGACCAACAATTTCACACACGAATTCAAACTCTGGTACCTTGAATGCTAGGATGAGAAACTGCTCTACAAGGAATTCTTATTTTGGGATGTTGTGCGAGATTTCCAAGAGTGATCCAATTGTTGCCATTGCGTCCGCTGCTCTATTGTTTGTTCTGGGTAGCTGTTCAAATGTAATATCAATGAATGACTCTTTGAGTATCTCCACAAATTTCTTGTATGGAGTGAGTTTATCATCCTTCATCTGATATTCATCATTTACTTGATTCATTATGAGCTAAGAGTCTCCATACACCTTAAGAGCCATAATTTTTCACTACACCGCAATCCTTAAGCCTATGACGAGAGCCTCATACTATGTTATGTTATTCGTGCATGGGAATGACAGTTTGTAGGATTTGGGTATGCAGTCTCCTTGGGGAGTGATTAAGAAAATTCCTGCTCCTGATCTGTGCTGTGTGTAGGATCCATCAAAATACATCTTCCAATGGTCTACTACACTTAGGCTGAAAATTGATTCGTCAGGGAACTCTGAGATAAGTGGGTTTTCTATATATATAGGAGCCTCTGCCAGTTGATCCACAATTGCTTGTCCCTTGATGGCCTTACGCTCTACATATTCAATGCCATGCTCTGTAAATATCATGAACCACTTGGTTTTCCATCCAATAAGAGTGGCTTTGGAGAGTAGGTACTTGAGAAGATCTATCTTTGCAACTAGCTTGATCTGATGCGCCAGCATGTAGTGTCTGAACTTTTGAGCCGCAAATACGAGTGCTAGAAAATCTTTTTCGATAGGTGTATAGTTTAGCTCATGTCCTACCATGGTTTTTCTGATATAGTAGATAGCCCTTTCCCTCTTGTTTTCATCGTGTTGGGCTAAGAGAGTGCCAAGAGTTGTTGTTGTTGCTGAGATGTAGAGGATTAATGGCTTGCTTGGGATTAGCGACATCAGAACTGGTGGCGTTAGTAGGTATTCCTTGATTTTTTTAAATGCCTGGTCACACTTTTCGTCCCATTTGTATGCTACCCCTTGTGAATTAGATGAGAATATCGGATTTGTTTGTCTACCGATTGTGCTATGAATCTACGGATAGATTGGAGTCTACCTTGTAGACCCCTTAGCTGCTTTAGTGTCCTAGGTGTTTCCATTTCGAGGATCGCCTTGACTTTGGCGGGATCTACCTCAATTCCTCTCATTGACACGATATACCCTAGGAGCTTGCCTGATTGCACTTCGAAGATGCACTTCTTTGCGTTGAGTCATAATTTGTACTTTTCAAACCTATAAAAAATGGAGCTCAAAGTTGATATGTGGTCTCTTCTTTTCCTTGATTTAGCCAATATGTCATCCACATATTCTTCCACCATCTTATGGATCATGTAATGAAAGATCAGTGTCATGGATCTTTGATAAGTTGATCCTACATTTTTTATCCCAAATGGCATCATATTCTAGCAGTAGGTCCCCCATGAACATGTGAAAGTTGTCTTGTGCTGGTCCTCGTTTGCTATCGTGATCTAATTATATCGAGAAAACTCATCCATTAGGGATAGAATCTCGCCCAACTGTCATATCCACTATCATGTCAATGTTGGATAGTGGAAAGTCATCCTTGGGACACTTTTTTTCAAGTCTCTGAAATCGGTGCAAATGCGAATGCCCCCGGTGGTTTTTTAAATAGGTACTAAGTTGGACACCCATTTTGGATAATCAATCGGGCATATGAACCCTGCATCCAAGAGTTTCTGTAATTCCACTTTGACTCCCAAGGCTATTTGGGGGTGCATCTTTTTGATCTTTTGTCTTACAGGTTTTGCTTCAGGATAGACCGCTAAGTGATGAACTACTACCTCTGGATCAAGCCCATGCATGTCAGCATAAGTCCATAAAAAGTTTACCTTTCTTTCTTTTAGGAATGCAGCTAAAAGTTCCTATTCTTCTGTGAGAAGTGATTCAGTATAGAAATATATGTGTGGTAGCTCCTCTGTTCCTAGGTTGACAGGATTGCATTGTTCTGTTAGGACCGCTGATTTTTCTTGATGAAGTGCAATGAGGGGTGTTGGGAAATTATGCCTCAATGTTTTGGCTTGTTCCCTTCAGACTTGGCATTTTCCTTCATGTTCTGGCCTTTATCGTGGTGGTTTGGCTTGGTCTTGGTGGTGTTTGTTTGGCGATTATTGCCTTACCGCGCACTGTGAGGTCACTCATTGTGGTGGTGCGGTAAGGCTGCCTACAACCTATGTTGGCAGTTACCGCCTTACCGCGATGGCGCAGTAAGGCCGCTAGCAACCTGGCTCGGTAGTTACCGCTGGCAGTGGTCCCTCTCACTGCGGTGTCCACGGTGAGATCGCTAGCGGTGGCCTCAGCGGTTACCGCCATACCACTGACAGTGGTCCCTCTCATTGCAGTGTCCGCGGTGAGATCGTCAACGGTGGGCTCGACGGTTACCGCCATATCACAGGCGATGGGTCCTCTCACTGCCAGCGATTGGCCTGGCAGTTACCGCCTTATCGCGGGGTGGCCAAACAAGCTTAGCGATAGCACGGGATGGCTGAGGGTGAGCTCGGGCGAGCTCACTGCCATACCATGAGGTGACTCAAATAAGGGCACGATAGTGCAGTGGAGTCAAGGTTCGAGCCTGGATGGCTTACCGCCTTATTGTGAGGTGAGTCCAACAGGGTAGCGATAGTGAGGTAGAAGGCTGGGTGAGCTCGGGCGAGCTCAGCGATGTACCGCAGATGGGTCATGTGGGCTCGGTGGTAATGCGGTAGGAGCTTGGGTGAGATCGGAACACGGTTGACCGAGTTGGACTGGTTTGACTAACAGTCAGCAGTGATAGATGAATGAGATGGTGACACGTGGAAGATCTTTATGATCTGGTTGGCCGAATGGTTAATGTTCTGATATGTGATAGAGCTACATTATTATAGAAATGTTGATAGATATGTCTGAGACCGGATTTAATGCTGCGCGGCTCGATGCTTGTGGATTAAGTGATGCACATTATCAGAAATGGAAAGCTTGCAGGTGGATAATTTATTATCCTGATGACCGTTGAAGGCTTTGATGGTCTGAATAGGTAAGCACACGGTATATATATTCTGGTGTGTAGATCGATAAAAAAAATGAGCGATAACAGAGAGAGCCTGAGAGTGTTCGAGTGGTTCAACCGTGAACACTTAGACTCTCAGATCTATTAAGATGTGAACCTGATTTTCCTTGAGGCTGACTGAGACAGTATTTTGTGAGGAGCTGAAGGGAATCTACATAATATGTTATTGAGGACATTGTAATCATGTGAAGACTCTGATTTGTTGTTGCCTCTATTTTTTCTCCTGATGAAAAAGATGTGACTCCTGTATAGGCTATAAGCCTGAGATTGTATTGTAACTATTTTCTATTGCTGAATAATACAATGGCTCGATCTTTTGGAGTGTGGGGTTTTTTACCCGAAAGGGTTTTCCCCACGTAAATCTATGTGTTCATAGTTTTGTCTTTCATGGTTGTCTGATTCAGTTTCTTGAATCTATGCTCATGTTGAATCTATTATTTGTCAAGCATTTACTTCTCTGAGAGGATCAATGGGGGATCAACTGTGCTTGCTTCCGCTTTATGGCATAGTTGTTTGTGTCTTTGAAGTGATAAAAATGAAAATCACTAAGGCACTGATGTCTTAGATGTTGATCTATGATGAAAAAACCTATATCGTATCCCCAAAAAGTGGTATTAGAGCTGGTTGAAGGAGGTTGAGGCTTGATGATACCAACAAGTGGTGTCAAAGCCTTCTCCTAGTTACTAAAGTTCTAGGTATTTCTCCTATGATGATTTATTAGCATGGCAAGCTTGAGGAAATCTGGAGGAATCGGTTGGTGATTGACCCTTCGATGAGTGAAAGTTTCTGCTTCTTTGATTCCACACACAGTTTTGGAAGACACTAGAGTTTCCTAGAGTTGATCATATTGTGGTGATGTGGTCTAAGGCTCCTGGCTCGTAGCAAATGTTCCTAATGCAAAGGGCGTGAGATGTGCTTGTGGTTGTGTTGCAGCAAAGCATGGTTTCATACTACGTGTCTGTGTGAGAGGCTCCCCGGTGGTATGGAGTTGCTTGTGTTACTATTCAGCCATGAAGTTTTGTGCTTGTGCTAGGTGTTCTGACTTAGCATTGAAGGTGGTTTCTCTATTGCTCTGATTGCATGGAGGCTATGAAGTTGATCCTGGTGGTCTGCAACTTCTGAATAGCTTGGCTCTCTCATATGCTTGTGCATGACTATGGTTTTTTTGGAACTGGTTTGAAATGGACCTGTTGTTCTATTCCTACCTGTGTCTTGCACTCGCATGGTTCAGATTCATGTCTTTGGCTCTGAAGGTTTTCAGTAGATTTTCCTAAAAAGTCTATCATGCATATTCATGTTTCTTTTCATTGTTCTGGTTAACCATGATGGTTGTGTGCAGACTCCTGAGTTGTCCTGATAAGCAGTGAATATGGAGATGCGTGGGTGTTTTATAAACACTGTGGTTTTGCAAGTTTTACACGGTCAAGAAAAAACTTGTGGTTTGTGGAGCTGCTGTTCAACTATTTTCTAGACCCTAGCTTCTAGGGTGTGACTAGATGAGATAGCTACAGTTCAACATGGTCTTGAGGAGCTGTGATGTCTTCTCTACATGGGAATGTGCGTATGTGTTCTTCATTCAACATTCTTGTGGTGTTGCTTTGTTGGTTTCATAGACTATGGTGTTTGAGTTGTGGACTTTATTGGTGAATCGAATCTGTTTCTGATCTGGTGTTTGAGTCATGTTTGTCTGCTTTGGTTGTTCTCTTTGATGATCTTAGTTTTGCAGTTTCCAGTATGATGATAGATTTGTAGGTTTCATTGGTTGCATCCACGAGTTGTGCAATGTTGTGAGCTGTCCTTACCTACATGTTTTCTGTGAGACAACTCGGAAGTGGACTGTCTATATCCACGAGGTTTAACTGTGTGGTGCAGATCTGTTAACTAATCTTGTTTGTGGTCACTTGTGCATTGGCGTGGCTATTTTGAGATGAGAGGAGGGATAGTGTTTGAGTACCTGAATAGTCAGTGATGGGGACCTGAAGCATGTGAATCATGATGTCATGAAGATATAGATACACTAGCTAGTGTAAGCTTTTGAAAGTGATGGTGTGGTGTGTGTGATCTGGTAATCTTGGTGTTGTTCAGCGTTGTTGTCCGATGGATATATTTTTTTGTACCTGGAGTTTCTTGGATCAACAGATGTTTGGCCATGGTGCTTGGAAAGCTTGGTGTCGTAGTTTAGTGGGAGCTTTAGCAGTGACTGTGGATTCATCACTTGGTGGTGAATTATCTTCTTTGGTGTTGCAGATGCTTTTTGAGGACTCTTAGATCCTATTGCTGCAGAAGAGTTTCTCTTGCATCTACATGGTCACTATTTGAAGATGTGCAACATTTTGGAGCCATGAAGGACCTTGGTAGTCTTTGGCTGAGATGCTAGTGGTGCTTGACAGGTGATGTTGGTTTAGAGTTTGTTTGCTTGATGTCACGTGTACTCTTGCTTGCGCATTAGAGTTTTGGCATGTTGCTTTTCTCTTGAGACCATGGATAGTTCAATTGAAGCATGGTATCTCCTAATGGAGATGTGTAGATCATGGTGTCATGATAAGTTCTTGTTCAGATGGTTTGGAGCTTTGACAGTGGTCTGGTGTTTCTTTATGTTTTGAGTACTTTGGTCATATGCTGGTGGACTTCATGTTTAGTGTAGTGATGCAGTTTGGAGTTAGGATGAGATGATAGGTTGTTGGTGCTCATGGATGCATGGAGAATAAGGTGAGGTTGGAATTCTTTTGAGAATGTTGTTGTTACAGTTGAAAGTCCAAGTTGCCTGCACCTTGGTTGAACATGAGTTCAACAGGGACCATGAAGGAAATTGCTTTTGGGTAAGTCACAGTGACTTGTATATCTTGGAGGAGCATCTTTTCTTTTCTTCTTGGTCTGCTCAGCAGTAAAGTTTTTTTGGAAGCTATTTGCCCATTATATCTTTCAGATGTGTGTTATGATTTCTTTCATGATATGAATCTTGAGTTGTTTTGAGATTCTAGAGGATTCATAATGAAAGGTGGACAACATTGTGTATCTCCTTGTGCTTTTGAGGATTGATAGGAGATGGTTATATGGGTTAGTATGATCTTCTTTTGAGTTGCTTACATTCTGTTGGATGTTGTTAAGGATTTTCCCTTGGGATGTGAAGAAGATCATTCTTGACACAACTAGCATTTAGAAGTGTATGTAGGAGGAAGCTACACGTTCTGATTTTCTAGTTCTCTCTATTCTGGTCTTCTTCTTCCTGTATGTTCTTGACTTTAGATGTTTGAGGAGCTGTGGTGGTTCTTTCTTTAGTCAGATATGGAACCTTGGATGAATGTGGAAGACTGTTGAAAGAAATGTTTCTTGCAACAGGTGGTTGCAAGTTGTGCATATCTGTGTAGGTGTTCCTCATAACTACATGGTACTCATTTCTATGTGCAGGGGTTGGTGGAGTTAGTATGCTTGGATCATGTGTGATGGTGCTTTGTTTGCACTCATCTAGACAATACCTTTGCAGTGGGAGTACCTGGATGTGTTTGGTCTTTTGACTGGTTGGCACATGGTGCTTATTTTTCTGTTTGATGGGTTGGCTGTGTGATGGCATGAGTTCACTGATGGTCATACCTTTGAGGTATGGGTGATTGGATGTATTAGCATGAGTTGTGGGTGTTGGTTTTCAGTCGCGTGGGTTTGATCAGTTGGATGAGGCCAGTCAGTTTGTGGTTGCTATTCTAGCTGATGGTTTCTTGTTGTGGAGAATGTTTCTCATTCTAGTGTTCACGTTGTGCTTTGCTGCTGTTGGTTTGGTGCCTTTTCCGCCTAAAGGATCAGATGCTTGCATTCCTAAGACTAGTGATTTTTCACCTTGGCGTGTTCCTTTGTTTGGAGTTGTTGCTTGAGATGGTGGACATTTTTTATGTCATTGCAGGGGTCTTGGTTGGAGTGTGGAAGCTTGGTGTTGGTCCGTGTTCGGGTGTTTGGAGGAAGCCTGAAAGTCTTCGGCAAGTAGGAGATTTTTGGGAAATTATGCCTCAACGTTCTGGCTTGTTCCCTTCAGACTTGGAATTTTCCTTCATGTTCTGGCCTTTACCGTAGTGGTCTGGCTTGGTCTTGGTGGTGTTTGTCTGGCGGTTACCACCTTACCGCATGCGGTAAGGCCGCCTATAGCCTGCACTGGTAGTTACCACCTTACCGCATGTGGTAAGGCCACCAACGGCCTGGCTCAATGGTTACCACCATACCGTTGGTAGTGGTCCCTCTCACCGCGGTGGCCTTGGTGGTTACCGCCATACTACTGGAAGTGGTCCCTCTCACCGCGGTGTCTACGGTGAGACTGCCAATAGTGGGCTCGGTGGTTACCGCCATACCGTGGGCGGTGGGTCCTCTCACCACGGTGGCCATGGTGAGACCGCTAGTGGTTGGCCTAGTAGTTACCGCCTTACCATGGGGTGGCCAAATGAGCTTGACGGTATCGCGGGATGGCTGAGGGTGAGCTCGAGTGAGCTCACTTCCATACTGCAAGGTGACTCAGACAGGGGCGCGGTAGTACAATGGAGTCAGGGTGCGAGCTCGGATGCCTTATTGCCTTACCATGAGGCGAGTCCGACAAGGCAGTGGTAGCGAGGTAGAAGGCTGGGTGAGCTCGGGCGAGCTCATCGCTGTACCGTAGTTGGGTCATGTGGGCTCGATGGTAATGTGGTAGGAGTTCGAGTGAGCTCGGAACTCGGTTGACTGAGTTGGACCGGTTTGACCATCAGTCAGTAGCAATAGACAAATGAGATGGCGACACGTAGAAAATCCTTATGATCTGGTTGGCCAAATGGTTAATGTTCTGATTTGCGATAGAGCTGCATTATTATAGCAAGGTTGACAGACATGTCTGAGACTAGATTTAATGTTGCGTGGCTCGATGCTTGCGGATTAAGCGGTGCACGTTATCAAATTTGGAAAGCTTGCAGGTGGATAATTTATTATCCTGATGACTATTGAAGGCTTTGATGGGCTGAATAGGTAAGCACACGATATATGTATTATGGTGTGCAGATTGATAAAAGAAATGAGTGATAATAGAGAGAGCCTAAGAGTGTTCGAGTGGTTCAACCGTGAACACTTAGACTCTCAGATCTTTTAAGATGTGAACCTAATTTTCCTTGAGGCTGGGCTGGCCAAGAGGCTGGCTGAGACAGTCTTTTGTGAGGAGTTGAAGGGAATCTACATAATATGTCATTGAGGACATTGTAATCATGTGAAGACTCTGATTTGTTGTTGCCTCTATTTTTTCTCCTGATGAACAAGATGTGACTCCTATATAGGCTATGAGCCTAAGATTGTATTGTAACTATTTTCTATTGCTGAATAATACAATGGCTCGATCTTTTGGAGTGTGTGGTTTTTTACCTGAAAGGGTTTTCCCCACGTAAATATGTGTGTTCATAGTTTTGTCTTTCTTGGTTGTCTGATTCAGTTTCTTGAATCTATGCTTGTGTTGAATTTGTTATTTTTCAAGCATTTACTTCTCTCAGAGGATCAATGGGGGATCATCTGTGCCTGCTTCCACTTTATAGCATAGTTGTTTGTGTCTTTGAAGTGATAAAAATGAAAATCACTAAGGCACTAATGTCTTAGATGTTGATCTATGATGACAAAACCTATCTTGTATCCCCAACAAGGGAAAGATTGAATCCTTTATCCTCCAACACCTCAGAGAGGTTTTCACCATCGGATGCATCTTTTATTTTTACTTATTTTGGATCAGAGAGTGCCACAGTGTGGTTTTCACTCAAGGACCTTGAGATTATTCTCATTTCTCACTTTTGTGACTGAAGGATTCAATCATCTCCCCGTAATAGGCTTTTGTGTTAAGTGTGATGTCAAATCCAACCTTATGATCTCCATATGGTACTGTATCCCTTAATCCCATGAACTCTGAGAGCGCTTCATTGGTTTTGAACGTGTCTAGAATCAGTGGTCCTCGTTGGTCATAATCAATGAGTTGGAGGTAGACGAGGTTTATTTTGTGGGTTTGGTGGCTCGACTCAAAATATAGGGTGCTAATCATGAGTAGGGAGGAGTGTTCAAAAAGTATGGGTAAGCCGGTTATGGTATCATGATCGCTACTACTACATACATCGGCTATGTCAAAGGTGAAGTTATCTATGGCTCAACCTGTGGACACGGGTAATTGGAGGGCGGTTGCCGATAGTTGAGGGGATGTCCTGACTGCTTTAACTAGGGAAATTCTGCCACATATGGTTACACTCAAAGGGGTACACCCAAGACTAAGATTTTCCATGAATTTTTGAATGATGATAGGTTCCAATCAGTCATTATTGTTCTTTCCTAGACTTTCATTTCTATTATAGCCCATACCCAACATTAATTGAAGTCCTCTATTTGTATTATCCATAAGAAGGGATAGTACGGGTCTTTCATCTTGATAGAGGAGACTGGATACATCTCGCTCATCCACCACTTCTTGGCCTAGATCTCCCCATCTCCTAAATCAAGAAGGATCCGCTCTGAATGTTTGAACTATTGAATTGGTGGGTTGCGGTTGTCCATGGGATCTGGGGGATTGAGGTAACTCCCCAACCACAAAGACTCCCTTCTTCATTTTTTATTCCCCACACCCATTGTCTTGGATTATGTGATTGATGTTAGATATGTCAGGGATGGCAGGTATCTTTGTCCCAGAAGTGGAGGCTATGTTGGATTGATCAATATTTGGAGTGGAGGGGCCTTCATCATTCTTCGGGACTTGGGGAAATTTATAGTATTTGGCCTCTGGATTCTTGCAATAGGTGAAGGGTTCAGGATCACCATAGATAGTGACCACTTGGTTTTGGTATGAAAACTTGATGCATTGGTGGAAAGTTGATGGAACTTTTTGCATCCCATGTATCCACAGACATCCTAGGAGGATGTTATATGGTAGGTCAAGGTCAAGCACCTGACAGGTAGTTTCCATAACAACTAGCCCTACTTGAATAAGGAGTTGAATAGTGCCCTGAAACACTCTTTCTTGATCATTGTAAGCCCTGATTGTGATATCCTTACCTTTTTCAATTGAATCTTCAGAGATTATGAAATTATTGATAAGCTTGAGTGAACAAATGTTTAGGCTTGCACCCCCATCCACCAAGACCCTTTTGACCTTATTTTTGTGAACCAGGACTTCGAGGTGAAGTGTATGACTATGAGATGGTTGGGAAGGGAATTCCTGATCGAAAATTGTGAGGAGGTTGGGAGTGGTGATGTTACCGACCATAGCTTGGAATTGCTCCGTATCAAGGTTGGCGGAGGTGCTAGACGAAGCCAATGCTTCCTCAAGGATTTCTCTGTGGGTAGCTGAAATCTTCAGTAATTCCATGATGGAGATCTGAGCAAGGGTTATTTTTAACTGGTCAAGGAAATTGTAGCCAATAGGGACAAATTTATGATTTGAGGTTGAGGTCTTAGTTGGTTGTGATGACTCGACAATGGTGACCTTTTCACCGCATGTGGTGACTCCACAATCTACTTTGGCTCCCTTAATGCTAACAACAATGACCATTTCATCAAGGCATGCTACAAATCCTTCATACACATGGCTCACATTGCCATATTTTTGCTTCGCTTTGTTGTTTCCTTGGTTGTGATCAGGCATTGGATTCGTGTATATTTTCAGATCTTGATTACCAGCCAATTGCTCAACATTTATGATTTTGTCATCGATGAGATCCTGGATGACATTTTTTAGTTTCATGCAGTTGGCGGTTGTATGCCCCTTGAGCTTATGATAATCACAAAGGAAATTTTCATTGTACCAGGGTGGTTTCACTTGAGGCTTTTGGTAATTATCATAAGTGGGGATTTTGATGAGGTTCTCATTGACCAACTTCTGCATGATAAATTTGATTGATTCCCCAAGGGCAGAAAATTTTCGCTTGGGGGGATACTTGTTTCGCAGAGGTGGTCCTCCTTGATTATTGAGGTTGTTGATTTGAGTATGGGGTGGTTGTTGGTTTACCACATTGGCTTGTGTGTTATTGCAAATATTATTCTACGATTGATGATGTTTTTGGGTATTTTTCTTTGGAGCACTGATGATGACCTTGGCATCAACCACTCCATCATTGGTGACATTCCTGTTCTTCACCCATGTGCAAGGTTTCTCATTATAACTAGTGGATGGGTGACTATATTGATGTTCAGGATATGTAGGTGTGCCCTCTTGTGTGATAAGGGCTCTTTCGATGTTAAGCGCCTTGGGGATCAACTGGTCATATGTGGTGATGTACTGCATCTTTAGATAAAATTCCAAGGTCTTGTCCAAATTAGAAATGATAGTGCATATTTGTTTCTCTTTTGGCATGGTCCACTTCCTCCTATTGGCCTTGGATCACCATCGTTGTAAGGAGTCGAATGATTCCCCCTTTCCTTGTTTGAGCACTAATAATTCCTCTAGGATAACATTCGTGCCAATGTTGAATGCATAGTTTTTGAGGAATGTGTCTACAATTTCTTGGAATGTTTTGATGCCTGTAGGCAGACGAGAGAACCATCCCATGGCGGGACCAACCAGGTTCCGAGGAAATAACCGCATTAGATATGTATCATTGTACATGACTTCCATGCAATGTACTTGGAATTCCCTGATGTGATCTTCAGGGTTTCCTAATCCACGATATTTGTCAAATTTTGGGATTTAGAATCCCTTTGGAAATGGTATCATTGCAAGGCTCATTTCAAAGGGACAGGGACACAGATTATTGGGTGTCCTTGTTGTTTTTCCAGATTGAAGATCCAACACTTGCTACAAGAGTAGTTTGATTTGTGTCGTCACATCATCTTGCAGATTAGGAGGTGGAGTGAACATGTTTTGAGGTGGTTGGGGTGTTGGATTGACGAGTGTGGTGTTGGTGGGGGTTTTCTACAAGCTTTGTTGTGCAATTAATTCTTGCATTTACTGCTGAACCAACAACACTTGTTGTTGGTCATGTCGTTGTTGTGCCAACAACACTTGTTGTTGGGCTTGCTGTTGAGCCGCTAGTTGTTGTGCTTGATATTCTTGCAAGGCTTGTTGATAGGCTTGCTGCTGGATTTCTTGCAGTTGTGCCTGATGTTGGGCTTGCGTTTGTACCTGTTGAGCTTGATATTGAGCTTGGGCTTGTGCATGCACTTGTTGTGCAGCCTATACGGCTTGAGCTACTTGTGCAGCTTGGGAAACTTGATGTTGTTGTAATATAGCTTGGGCTTGAGTGACCTGCTATGCTTGTTGTGCTGCTAATTATGCTTGTGCTTGTTGGGCAGCTAGCTATGTAGCTTGTTGGTTTTGGATTTGTTGGAGTGCCTTTTGATAGGCAGCTTGTCAGGCTGCTTGCAATGTGATGTTGAATGAATTCACCATGTTGGGTTTTGGCAGTGGTGGTGGTGGGTTGGGAATTCTGTTGAATGTTGTGATGAGCAAAATGATCATGTTGGTGATCAGGGTTTGAGTGGTGGATGGCGCGATTGAGATTCTTGGCCCTTGGGAAACCATACTTTGGGAGATTTGAGGAATGGTGGATGTATTGATTTTTGGGGTTGTTTGGATTGTTGCCATATGTTGTGAAATCGATGGAAAAGTGGGAGGATTTGGCATGATACCTTGATTCATGATAGGGGGTTATTTTGATTTGATTGATTAATGGTGGGTAAAGGAGGAAGACCCAACCCAAGAGGTGATGTGGATGTAAGTGGTAGAGGTGGAAATGGTGAAAATATGGGTGGGGAATTCTCTTGAATAGATGATGATGAGGGATCAAAGAATCCCCCGGCTCCAAACAAATCACCTTCTCCTTGTGAGGTTATAGGGAGAGAGGTTTGCATGTCGAGCGAACCAATTGGTGTTGCATGAAAGGAAGATGAATTGGTTTGATTCTGAAATGTGAGAGGGACATATGGGTGCAATGGATTTACTGGGATGAATTGGCCCAATATGGTGTTTTTGTCGAACTCTTGATTATTTACAAGGGGATGTGCTTGAAGGGCATGAAGTAATGAGCTTCCCTTGCTAACGATTGGTGGAGTTGGAGCAATGGATGATGTGATATTTGGGATTCTTTGGGTGATGCTTTGAGATGGAGGAATGGGTGGGATGAGAGGCATGATCTCAAGAGGTTTATCCACAAGAGTTTTTAGGTCATAGTCAGAAGGGAGTTTAGCCCTTTCTTTGGATAATTCCAACATGTATTGGGAGGGATATAACCTCATCATAGTGTTGACGATTCGATGATTTTTGAGATTTTGGAACATCTCAAGGATTTCATCTTGTGTCATCCCTAAGATGTTGTTAGTGATGTCCTCTACTTGACCCTCCTCATGAGGATTTTTGGATGGTAGAGGGAAATTGCTTGGGGGATTGCTCGATCCATCGCGATTCATTTCAGGAGCAGTTTGGCTTAGGTCACTTGAAGTTGATGTTTCCTTGGTGATTTCCATATTCTTCTTGCGTTGTGATCTTGTTTTCACCATAAAATAAGGATCAATTTTCAAGAATGTGTTGTCCTTTAGATTGATCTAACTTTAGGCACAAAGGAGAAGAACTAGGATGATTAAGGATCAAAAGATGGGGATGAGATAAATGAAAAATGGATGATGCAGATGATTGAACTCTTGAGAGACTTTGGAAGAGATACAAGACCTTGGATATTTGATTTAGTTTAATTGATTCAGATAGTACACTCGTAAAATCTAAGAGGTTGGATTTTATCTTAGAGTAGACTCATACACAAGATGATAATTTGACTAAAGGTGTAAAGAAGGATTCATCAAGACACCCTTAACCAAACAAGATGATTTTGGATAATGAACTCCTAGACCCCAAGATGTTGGATTTTATCAAGAAGTAAATTTGTCCACAAGGATTTGATAATTTGATCAAATAGGTGGAGAAGGATTCATCCCCACATATCTAACCAAACAAGATGATTTTGATTTTCCAAAAGTCTAGCATGGCTGATGTTCTCAAGATTTTCAAGAGTTTTTGGTGAGATGACTTTTGATTTTGATGGTTGAGAGATGGGTGAGAGTGATGATTTTGATCCTAGAATAGACTTAACTAGAACTCCTTCTTACAAGACCTTGGTATTGAAGAACACACTTGACACTTCCTATGTGAGAAAAGAAAATCTTTGAAAGAGATCGGGATTTTGCTGACAATAAAATTCATATAAGTTAAGGTTGTTCTTTGAATATTTATTGTAAAAATTGTAAACCAACCTTTCTCTTACCTCATGAAGCCTTGAAAGACGTTCTTCACGAGCTCTTGGACTAAGAATTTTGAACTTGGGTTTGCGAATTTTGATTTTGCACGAAATCATTTGGAAGAACACATGTGTGGGGTTCAATTGTCCTTATCTTTGCTTTATGAGTTATTTTTACCACAAACACTTCTTGATTTAAAGTTTCAAACTAGATTTCTAATGTCCTAACTCCTTCTTATCCCACAAAGTCCATTATGTGGAAATCAAAGAAATCAAGGCAAAATTTTCCTAATGTTGACTTTAGTAAAAGCAAATTATGATTAAATTCAAATACTTAGATGCCTCTAAGGATGAAATCCCTAGGACAAGCATGAACACTTGAATTTTCCAAAGGTATTTTCTTTCCTTAAGGGTTTGAAATTTTTAGGATCTTGTGAATGTTTGTTTTCAAGTGTTTTGGATCCAAGCAAAGTGTTTAACTGACTCAAAGATTGCACAATCCTAAGATGGAAAATAAAATATATGTTGAGTTTCCCACTTGGACGAATCCAACTATGCTTACTCTTAGTGAATGATTAGATGCTTGACCACACTAGCTCCCCTCCACGACACACACTTCTTGGGTCAGCCAAGCATCAGTACCCATGAATCTCCCATGGTATACTTCTCATTTCTACTAAGAGTAGTAAGAATGTGGGACGACTTCGGAGGTCCGACCTCTTGACGTGAACAAATATTGAGATTTTTGGCTTCTAAACAAAAGTTCATAGTAAGGGCATCCAGTTTATGGGATGCAATGATAAAATCATTGTGAGAGATCTCCCAACCCTTAGAACAAGGGCTTTGCGCATCATAAAGATACTGGGGGAGAGTTATCATGCACCGCTTCCCATTGTTTACAATTTTCATCGTAACCACAAATTTATATAGTGGTTTAGAAGAGCCTGGATTATGCTCGTTTCCTCTTGGGTCATTCCCTTGGGGTGAGTAATTTTTCCCACCAAGGCAGGCCCTCTAAAGGTACACAAAATCAAACAAATACATCTGTAGTTCGATCGATCTTTGTTGAGAAACAAAGAGAGAACACTCACAATGCACTTCACTCACACTCGCAAGATTGGTTCAATTTTTAAAACCCAAATGAAATGTGGAGGCAATCACTTACACAACGTAAGATCACCAATAGGAATTTTGTTTCTCAAGATCACTATAAAGTGCGAGAGAAGTGCATATGTCATTTTGATGATATTACTTTGGGTAAGTGACTACAAAACAAAGATGCACATGTTCATTCTAAATCCTCAGGGCAATGATTTGATTCTTTTTAAAGCACCAAAAGGAAAGATGAAAGTTGTTTTGTTCAATTTTTAACCTCAAACCAAATCTAGAAAGTTGTTCTAAAGTTATTTTTAACCCTTTATTGCAAAATTGAAAGCTTTTGTAGTGTTCTTTTCAGAGCCCAAAAGAAATTTAGTGTCTCCTAAAAGCATGAAGATAATAAAATCCTTAGAAAGGGATTATAATTTCTGCCAAAGTGTTTAAAAACACTTAATATAATAAGACAATGATGTCATAGTGAAAAGTTCTTCTTTGTTTCCTCCTTGCCTCAAGCTGCAAAACTGATTAAAACTAGGAAATACAGAGAGAAAATAGATTAGGAGTCCAAAATGTCAAAAATAAAAAAGAACATGTTAAAATAAATTCAATTTGAACTTTTTTCTCCACCTTAGCAGCGTAGTTCGCGGGTATGACAAATTTTAGAAATGCCAACGACACAATAGCACTGCTAATTACTAAGAGCGGTGCTCTGCAGTGAAATAGAAATCGCGATTGCGGCTCTGTTTGACCAGTGGTGCAGTTTGGAATTTAGAAATTCCACGACGCACTTTAAATTTTGAATTTTGATGGTGGGAAGACTCCAGCAGCAGAGTTTGGATATTGGAGTGGCGCAATATAGTGCCACTTGACTGTTAGCGGTTGAGTTTTCTGGAAGCTGCAAAAAAACACAAAAAAGCACAAACATGAGAAATAAACACACAATTGGATCAAATGCAAGTGAAAATAAAGATTCCCCATGAAATCTATTTAAATTGCAAAGAACAAGAAATGAGATGAAGAACATAAGCAAACATAAACAAAAGTTATCAAATCTTATTCAATGTAAATGAAACTCTTGATCCCATGGGGGAGTTGGTGCCAATTTGATGTGTAAATTGGCCCTTTCCAAACTCCTATGATGCAATGTTGATGAGTGATGCACTTTGATGAAGACTCAATGGAGCTCCATGATGAAAAATCTGCATAACCTAGCTAAGATCTTGATAAAATGGATGAAAATAGATATGCTTGGGGATGAAATTGAGTATAGTGAGTTTACTCAAATTGTGGATGATCAAATGATAAGAAAATATTCTTATTTATAGATGAGATTGAGAGAAGAAGAGGCAAAATGGATGAATGTGGGACTAATCTTCAACCAATGGCCAAATACCACTTGTCAAGATATGAATGGAGGAAGCTTGAGCATATTTTGGTGATTGTGCACAATAAATGTTATTAGGTGGAATTTGAAAATAGTGAAATGACATGCAAGAGGGAAAAATGATTAATTAAACGCCACTTGGCTCAATGCACAAGGACATGTAAGAGGAATGAATGTCTTGTTGGAAGGACGTATCCACTTGGAGGGATTTTCAAATTTGGAGAATTAAATGTATTTTCATGTGCAAGTGGCAAAATCTAGAGAATTTTGGAGATTAGGATTAAATTAATGAAGGGTTAATTAATTTAATGAGGGATTAGGTGATGTGACTATTTGATTTAGATTTATGGGTTGATTTAAATCAAAAGATGAGAATGTGATATATAGTTAATTAAATAAAAGAATTTGATTTATTTAATTAAAGAGGGATGATGATGTTAGATAAAATCAAATAAGGTTTAATTTATTTAATTTAATAAGACGACTTTAGAGATTTAACTAAATAAAATGAATTATTTAATTAAATAGGAACATAGAGTTAATTAAATCAGATTGATTAATTTAATCAACAAGAGAGAATGACTTAATTAGATAAATAATGATTATTTATTTAATTAAGGGATGAAGAGTGATGACAAGCTGAGAAGATGATTTAGGATGAAACGGTGTTAGTAATCAGGATCAAGTGTGTCGGTATTTTTTCCATGTCTACATATTGTATCCAAATAAGGGATTAGAATAGTCCCCGAATGAGTCAAGGCTATCCTTCAGTTGAGTCTCCCTTCTAGTAAAATTGGTGTAAACTCTTTCTTTGGACAAGTTAATTTTCAGAGAAAATTTGTTCTGTACTTTTTTGAGATTAGAAAACATATAGTGGAAATTATGAAAGAACAATAGGTCTTTAAGTGGAATGAAGCTGGAAAACATGCCTTTAATAACATCAAAGAATCCATTGCCCAGGCCCTTGTTTTGGTATGCCCTAATTTTAAAAAGGATTTCATTAATTATTGTTATGTCTCAAAACACACTGTATCTGCCATCCTACTCCAAGCCGATGAAAAGAATGTGCAAGCACTCATAACATTCATGAGCATCCTGTTGAAAAAGCATGAGAAAAACATTCTTTTGCAATAGTAAAAGCAATTAAGCAATTTCATTTTTATAAACTGCATTTACATTCAGTTGTATATGTACCATGCCATGTTGTCAAAAGTATCCTTACTCAACAAGATGTCGACTGCAACCGAAGAGGAGGCTGGATCGCTAAAGTACAAGAGTATGACTTGGATCTTAAGCCTACCAAGTGAGTTTGAGGAAGAGGAATCTACAAAATTATGGCAGTGGATCATAATGATCAAAGGGATGAGGGAGACCTTATGGTCCTAACTGTTAGCCTCTAGGATGAGTGGTTCTCAAACATTTCCTATTTTCTCACTTGCAGAGACTGTCCAAAGCATTTTTCGAAGAAAGATAAGAGGAACCCTAAAGCTAAAAGTGACTAAATATGTTATTTGGGAAGACACTCTATATAAGAGGGGACTGGATGGTGCATTTTTGAAATGTGTAGATAAAATTCGGCAAGAAAGACTATTGAGAACGTTTCACGATGAAGTGTGTGGGTGAAATTTTTTCTCGACTGTGACTACTTTTAAAATCATGAGGCATAGATACTATTGGCTAGGTATGCTCAAATATTCCTATTACTGGGTGGCGAGATGCAAAAAATGGAAGCTTTTTGCAAGCATGCCTCAATTAGTAGTGCTTCCACTTAGGCCTGTTATAATTGATGTACGTTTCCAAAAATGGGGCCTAAATTTCATAGGACCTATTATTCCCCAATCAAGTGGAGGTCACACTCACGTTCTGACACCAATAGACTTTTTTACTAAGTGGGTGGAGGCGATTCCTATTAAGAGAACTACCTCAAAAGTGGTATGCGAATTCATCAAAGAAAATATCTTAGTCAGATTTAGAGTTCCTTACAAGATAGTTATTGATAATGCCACAAGTTTCTCTTCCAATGAAATATCAAATTTTTGCTACAACTATGGGATCTCCTTATCATATTCAACAAATTATTATCCCCAAGGGAATGACCAAGATGAGTCCAATAATAAAAATCTGGTTAGTATCGTAAGGAAGTTGGTGAACGAGAATAAAAAATATTGGCATAAGAAGCTCTATGAAGCTTTATGGGCAGACATGACCATCCCAAAGAAGGTAATCGAGATGACCCATTTTGAGCTAGTTTATGGAGTGGGGAGTGTAGACTACGATTGAAGAGTAAGAATTCTGTGATTCCTTGGAAAAGAGAATCCTATACTTGGCCAATATTGAGGAGCAACGCGATGAGATGGTAGAAAATATAAATATGCATTAGGCTAAGGTCAAAAAACTCTTTGATAAAAGGGCCAAACCAAGGAAGTTTATGATTGGAGACTTGGTGCTATTATGGGACAAACGTAGGGAACCTAAGGGTGCTCATAGGAGATTCGATGGTCTTTGGATTGGTTCATTCAAAATCACTCAAGAGTGTGGACCTAATACCTTCTTTCTGGCCTATCCTGATGACACTCCCCTGCCTATTCCTTATAATGGGCAGGATCTCAAGCTCTACTAGATGTGAGTGTCCTTTGGGGATTTCTCTTTGTAAATTTTTAGTCTAGGGTTTTGTTTTAGTTTTGCTTGTGCCTTCATTGTGTTTGAGAGTCTTAGTTTTGATAATTTCTTGACTTCGTTTCCCATTGGATAAGACACTGATTATGTAAGCTTGTTTCTAGGTTCTTTTTTTCATCCTTATTAGTCTTCATCCCTAGGCATAGCTAGTTGTTACCTGATTTTTTCCCCCAAAAATAATGCTTTTTTTTCAAAATTTCAGCTTAGAAGTCATGTACTGGCAGTGTTTTGAGTGTCTAGTATAACTCGGGTGATGTTTTGTTAAGTTACTCTAAGTCTCCTCTTGCCCACCCCATAGCACTTCCTACTTGTTTGAAAGCACCAACGATGTTTTTCCCAGTTATTTGAACTTAGAATTTTTTTGCTTTTGTCTATTTTCAAGCTTGAGTAGTGTGGGCGGTGTGTTACTAAGTTCGTCGAACTCTCCCATTTACTGCCCAGAGAGAAACAATTAACTTCATTTAGAAGTGGGCGATGTTTTGAAACTAAGTATGAACTTGGGTGGTGATTTACAAAGTTATGTGAACTATCCACTTCCCCACCTGCATAGTCGTTCCTTTTCAAATTTTTGAAAAGTGGTTATATTGAGGTAGTGATGTGAAAGCTGACATGTGCCTACACGATGAGGAATGAAATTTAATGTTCATCTACTTACAAATTTCTCATGGGAAATAAAAGGGAAATTCATGCCAATAATAGACATTCTTTAGCTACGATATTCACTCCGGGAGAAGTGAAGAAAGGGAGCATGCCAATGTAGACTTCCACCCTTAGAGTCCAGGGTTGTTCTAAGGTATTTTGTCTATCTATTTTTCCTTATGAGCATACAATTTTCACGCTTGTTTTTCCCTACAATTTAGATTACCTGGTGAAAATCTGGTCGAACCCTAGTAATCCAAAAATGTCTAGAATTAAGTGTCAAGGATATGAGTACGCCAAAGGGTTAACATGTGAAATGCCTGAGATATGAGATACCAAACTAGGGAAAGTAAATATGAATGAGCTTAAAGAAAAATTTAATTCTCCCAATCCACCACTTATCACATAGAGAGTAATTGAAAATGGCTTGGTAGAGGAAGCTACCTTTCCCATAGCTATTCACTTCCTAGAATTGATTCTAGAGTGTATAAGGCATTATAATGCTTAGACTTGAGAAATAAGGACTGAGGACAACCACTTGGTTATTAAAATTCAAAGAGACACCTTTGCCTCATGCTTGAGAATTCTTGAAAAAGAACCCTACTCGCCCATGGATTTCACCAGTGCTCAAATTGAGTTTTCACCAAAGAAGGGGTACTATCAGAACATAATGGTAAGGAACTAGTTGGAAAAACCCAGGGGAGGAAAGTCTTAGTTACCCTAGAAATTACATAGGAATCATTTTGTGGGAGAGATATTAGAAATGATTATGTTGCTACATAGAGTTTGAGGGAATGAAGATGTCTTTGGTTTTCAAGAATGGATGTATTTCTTCGTTTAGATTATACTCAAAGGAAC